>PVJN01001991.1:0-126826 GCA_004026805.1 Lasiurus borealis
CTATAGCATAAAGTTTTCCCTCCACAATGTATTTCCAGACAGGAAGTTACACTGTGCTCTACTTTTCCTCCATCTTGCTCTCCATGTCTGAAATAATTCCATTTCTGTTGACAGCAGCTTTTCTTCCTCTTATTAGCCCTATACCAGGGGAATATTAAGCTGTTAGGCTTTAGAGATGGAGAATTTTTAGGTGCTTAGGGTTAAATCCACTGGCAAATGCCATGGATAGGTAGAGGAAGGGAATATTTGAAACAGAATACTCCACAAATACCTGTATCAGCTTTATAGTACCATCCAGTTCCCAGCTTCAGAAGCTACCCCTAAATCAGTAAATGGATCAAATGGAAGTGAGAGATGTGGTGACAATAAAAGTCTCCATCTTCAACAAAGAACACTCACAAGATACTCCTGTTACCCACAGGTCCCCTCTTCTGCTGCCATTTAAGGTCACTAGGCCAAACCTACAGTAATATGGAAATTCAGGCCTGGCCATTAACTTGACCTTTTAAATCAAAGGCCCAGTCAATCGTTAGAAAATCCTTATTCCTGTTTTGGGTTTAGATAGTAGTATTCTGATAGCAGGGGAGAAGTTTTCAGGCTGAAGTCAGAGACTGTGCTGTCACGAGCAGACATCTCCATCAGGTCAGGGATGATTAACTGTTTTTCTCTTGCTGCTTTTAATATTCTCTCTTTGTCTTTTGCTCTTCGTATTTTAATTATGATGTGTCTTGTTGTGGTCCTCTTTGGATTTCTTTTGTTTGGGGTTCTGTGCACTTCCTTGACTTGTAAGTCTATTCCTTTCTCCAGGTGGGGGAAGTTTTCAGTCATTATTTCTTCAAATAGGTTTTCAGTATTGTGCTCTCTCTCTTCTTCTGGCACCCCCATAATTCTGATGTTGGTATGATTGAAGTTGTCCCAGAGGCTCTTTACACTATCTTCACATTTTTTAATTCTTTTTTCTTTTTGCTTTTCAGATTGAGTGTTTTCTGCTTCTTTGTATTTCAATCTTTGACTTGATTCTTGCATTCCTCTAGTTTGCTGTTACGTTTCTGTATAATATTTTTTATTTCAGTCAGTGTATGTTTAATTTCTAGTTGATCCTTTTTCATCTCTTCTTGGACCTCACTAAATCTATCCATCTTTTCTAGGAAATTCTTGAAAAACCTTATAACCATGGTTTGAACTCCAAATCCAGTCATTTGTTTTCCTCCATTTCTTTCATTTGTGATCTGTTCCTTTGTCTCCATATTTTCGCTGCTTCCCTGAGTTGGTAGAGTAGCTTTGTGTGCTAGGTGTCCTATATGGCCCAGTAGCTCCACCTCCCCAGTTACCTGAGGTGCATTCTCTTGGTACTCCCCTTTGTGGACTGTGTGTACAGCCTTGTTGTAGTTAAGACTTGATTGTTGTTGGTATCACTGGGGGGAATTGACTTCCAAGCCAATTAGTTGTGAGGATCAGCTGTGTCTACACCAGGAGAACTTCTGTGCTGGAGTCACCCTTCTGATACAAGACTTGCAAAATTACAAAAGCCTTTGTGTTCAGCTTGGATGGGGCAGTCTCAGGACTGATCAGACAGCCTTGGTTTCCCATCAGCCCTGCCCTACATGGCGGGTCCTGGGTGTCAGTGTTCCTCAGTAATTGCTGGAGCTCTCTCTGTGCACACGCATGCTCACACACCTCCAGACCTCTGCCTTTCCAGCTCCCCTGTGTTTCTGTGCGCTCCAGGGACCTGTATGAGTCTGGGTCCCCAGGGTCTCACCCAAAACTGGGGTTCAGTGCAGTCAGAATTGGATTTCAGTGCAGTTGGGAGGTTGTGTCTTCCTCCTGCTAGAGAAAGCCAGTGGTACAATCCACAGTCAGTCCTCTCTGCGTGCACTTGCACATGGCGTCAGACCTCTGCCTTTCATGGCTCCCCCAAGTTTCTGTGCACTCCTCCCTTTTCACAACAGTCCAGACTCCCCCTGTATGAGTCTCGTGCAGAACTGGTGTACAGTGCAGTCAGGAGTTTCTTTCTCCCTCCCGCTAGAGCAGTGGTTCGCAACCTTTCTAATGCCACTTACCCTTTAATACAGTTCCTCATGTTGTTGTGACCTCCAGCCATAACGTTATTTTTGTTGCTACTTCATAACTGTAATTTTGCTACTGTTATGAATTGTAATGTAAATATCTGTGTTTTCTGATGGTCTTAGGCTCTACAGCAGCTCTACACAGGTTAAGAACCACTAGCAGGGACACCTAAGACCAATTCATTAACAGTAGCAAAACTATAGTTATGAAGTAGCAACAAAAATAATTTTATGGTTGGGGGTCACCACAACATGAGGAACTATATTAAAGTGTGGTGGCATTAGAAAGGTTGAGAACCACTGCACAAGAGGAAGCCAGCCAGGCACTCCACCGCCCATCCTGTCTACATGCATGTCTCCGTATCTCAGCTTTTTGCAGCTCCTCAGAGTCTCTGTGAACCCCTCTCTTTCCTTCTAGTTGTAGAATTTCCACTCAGCCAGCTTTCCTGTGGTTCTGGATGATGTCCATTCTGTCTTTTCTTTGTAGTTTTGAAATTGTTGTGTGAGGTAGCAGTTTAGTGTTCACCTATGCCACCATCTTGGTTTCTCTCTCATGACACGAACTTTCTGAGGAGCTTCTGCCTGTTGCAGTGAGACTGCCTGAAGATAAGGTAGCTTAATGATCCCTGTCAGTGAGAGAGGGCTACTGTCTAGTAGCTAATGAGATAGGACAAGGGCAGGAATAGTAAATCCCAACACACTTGTGTTCCACTAAGAGGAAACAACACATCAACTAAAGAGAGGGCTGCTACGGAGGTGGAGAAACGTGGTAGGGTACCCATTCTGTGCCTGGACCAATTGATGGAAAAGCCCCTCTCATCAACTTTGCAGGAGTGGTGGTAAAAGAAAGGCTCCTGTGATGTAAGCTAGATTAAGCTCTACTAAATTCTAAGAAAGCAGAAACTATGTGTATATTTTTTACCACTATGACCAGAGTCCTAAGAGAAAGTCTGAAACATTGTAGATGCTCAGAAAATATTTGTTGTCCACAGGGAGAAACATATAAACTGGGAAACTATAGGTTAGAAAATCTGTAGGCAGGGCATGAACCATTTCTTATTTCTCTCTATTTGGCAGGACCTGGATTGCAGGCCCTTCTCAGTGTGGCTTTGGACAAGTTACAACTTTTCAGAACCTGGTATTTTGTTTTGTTTTGTTTTCATATGTAAGATAGAGATAATAATGCTTTACAGGATTCTTATAAGGATTAAATGAGATCATGTATATTGAAGTGATTTGTATATGGAAGTGTTATATAAATGTTAACTTTTGCTGTTTTTTTTTTTTAATTGATTTTAGAGAGGAAGGAAAAGGGAGAGAGATAGAAACATCAATAAAGAGAGAGAACCATTGATAGGCTGCCTCCTGCATGCCCCACACCAGGGACCTAGCCCACAACCCAGGCATGCACCCTGACCGGCAATCGAACCATGACCTCCTGGTTCATAGGTCGATGCTCAACCACTGAGCCACACCAGCCGAGCAACTTTTACTGTTTTGTGATGATGATATGATGAGGATAATAATGGTGATGATGATGATGATAAAATGATAACAATGGTTTATTTTAAAAGAGAATGATGTGAAATACTGAAACAAACCTTAGAGAATTTCATATGTGGTGAAAGGACAAAGCAGAAACGAACTCTCCTCCATCTTGTCCTATAAGGCTGGGCCCCCTGCCTAAACACCCTCCTTTTCTGTAAGTGGCCACAGGTGTGCCAGCAATGTCCTAACTTCCCCGACCACCACCTGAATGGACCAATGAAGCTCCAGAAACACAGCAACCAATCTCTGTAACACTCGTCACTTCCCTAAGCCCGCCCAATATCCTAACCCCATATAACCGATTGTTATTCCGGGGCACACTCTCTTGTCTCGCTGCTGCGCCAGAAAGAGGCTGTGAGCCAAACCCAATTTTGAATAAAGACTCTTTGCTTTTGCATCGGCAAAAGCTCCATGGTGATTGATTATTGGGGACCCCGAACTCTGGGCATAACAGTGGAACAGGAGTGAATGTGCCAATGGAAAGAAAGTTCACAGAAGCCAGAGACCCCAAAGCAGGATTTTGCTCAGGTGGCTTGCACAGGGGGCAAAATGTTTGTTAGTTTTGAATCCCAGATTAGGGAAGCTCATTTAAGACAAGGAGTGTCTTTTCCTTCTGTTTTCCCCATACATCTTACACAGTACATTGTTCATAGCAAGCAGTAAACATTTGTTCAAGGAAAAATGAATAAATGATTTGATGGAGAGTGACATAGCTGCAATAAGCAAAGAGAAATGTGAATATTAATTCAGCAGAGACTATTCCCTGAAAGTAATTTGTTTAGCCAGAATCAAAACTGATCTTGTCACTTTCTGATTTAAAAACTTCTTTGGCTTTCACTGCTCAAAAAATAAAAGTCAAGTGTATTAATAGGGCATAGAAGGTCCTTCATAAATTATCTTTCTGGTCTCATCTTTCATCACTCCATCTCCCTAGACTCTAATTTTTTTCCCTCACTATCTTTGTTTACCCTACATTCTAATGATGATGAACTTGTTAGAGTCCCCTGGATATGCCAGTTCTTCTCATAGGTTATTTTCTCCACTTGGCACATTCCTATGTGCTTGTGGAGATACAGCTGTAATACTCTCTGTTTTATAAATTGCTCCCTGAATCCCAGTCATTTCCTCATTCACAGAACAAGTATTTCCTTAGTGCCTACTATGAACCAGACACTGTTCTAAGTGTTGGACATGCTAGTGAACACGTCAGACTGAATCTCTGTCCTCATGAAACATTCATTCAAATAAGAGTGGGAGAAAGAAAATCAATATATCCTATGCTGGGAAGTGGTAAAAGTAAGGGTGATAGGGAACTGGGGAAGGGGTTGAGGGTGGTATTGTATTTAAGGTGATATATTAGTCAGAATAAGCGGAGTTATGTTGAAATAACAAACAACCCCCTACAATTTTAATGGTTTACAACAACAATTTGCTTCTAGCTCATGCTACATGATCACTGAAGGTCAGCTGGGGCTTACTCCACAGTCTTCACTCTGAAAATAAATCCAAGTAACCAGTTCTCTGCTCTGGCAGAGGCTACAGAAAATGAGAAGCATGCACTAGCTGTTAAGAGTTTCACCTGAAAATGGCAAAAGTCTTATCTGCTCATATTTCATTGGACAAAATGAATTAGAGAGGCCATGGAAGAACAATCCTACCATATTTCTGAGAGTGAAGAGAACCAAGCATATGTGAGTAGCCATAATGACTGCTACCCAGGGTCAGGGAAGGTGTCTCTGAAAAGGAACATTTAAGAAGAAACCTCAAAGCAAACAAGGAGCTAACTGGTAGATATTGGGAATTAGGGACATCTCAGGCCAAACACTTTAGAGTTATCCCTGACTCTTTGTTCTCTTCCTTTCACAGCCTACAACATCCATCTGCAAATCCCATCAGATATACATTTGACATCCAGATTTAACCACTGCTCATTGCCTCAACCTCTATCTGGTTCAAGCTGTATCATCTCACCTCTGGATTATTGAAATTAGCCTCCCAGCTGTTTCTCTGCTCCTGCCTGTGGCCCTTGCTTCTCTCACAGCAACCAGAGGGATCCATTTCAAATTTAAGTCAGATCATGGCACTCCTTTGCCCAAACTCTTATGGTTTTCCAGCTTTCTCAGAGTAAAAACCATAGTCCTTATAGGGCCTCACACTGTCCATAACTCTCCACCCACCACCACCCTGAATGCTCTCTACCCTCATCCACAGCTCTCCCTCACACTCACTTCACTCCAATTATACTGGCCTTTGTATATATTCATCCAGTTTGATCAATAAGGACTTAAGTACCTAATCTGTGCTAGGTACCATTCTTAGTACTAGAAATACAAGGGTTAAAATACAGTTAAAAACACATGCCTATGCTGTATTATAATTAGTCTGTTTATCTGTCAATCCCCCCTACTACACTATTACTCCTGTTTTCATGTTACTTATCTGTGTATCTTTGTGCCCCACACTATGCTTGGCATGGTTTAGTGGGTGATCAATACATGTTTGAGTGGAAGATGTAAAGATGGATGGACAAACTATATAGATTAGCTAGCTAGATAGCTAGATAGCTAGGTAGACAGACTTCAACTTTATTGGAACTATGGTCTGAACAATAGGTTCTCTGATATGGAATATACACAGCTTCTAAAAGCTGAGGTCATTTGCAAAGAAAATCTGACAGCAAAGGGCTCTACCTGAATTTGATCAGCATGCCCAGGAAGACTATAAAAATGAACAGATTTTCTTATATGAAAAAATAGATTCCTGATCCAGAACAATTTAGTCTTGTTAGATGAGTCAACCCTAGGAAACAAACACAGGCTCAAGTGGCAAGTCACAGCCCATTAGCATGCCCCGTGGTTTGACTAGAACTTTCGGGAAAGAAAAGAAAATGGGTTGATAAGGTCAGAAATAAAAGGAACACATTACCTATAATATTGAAGAGAATATATCAGGGTCATTCAAGGTTCCATTTAAACTAATAAGTTTTCTGGCTTAAGCTTGTGGTTAAAATGTGAATATATGGTCTTTTCACTTCTACCCATGTCAATTTCATAGAGCTTAAATTAAGTGTGTACCAAAAGCAAGTTTAACTGCAGGCTATAATACTTGCTGCTATGAGAAATGCCTTTATCTATATTATAAAAGGCCCATGGCTGTAATGCCATAACAACCACCAGAAGGTACACTGAGCATCTCTAAGTCCCCATTCCCTCCCCCAATCCCTGCCCATGAGCAGCAGCTTTCATGGTAGGTGGGGCAGGGCACAAGCTAGGAGCAGTGATGGGCAGGGCAGTCAGCTCAGGCAAGTAGAAGCAACCTGCTAGCGCATGATTTTGTGCATGCTGGTCCTATAGTTTAATATAAATTTAAAAAGACATCAATCTAGAAGATATAAAAAATATTCTTAATACACCATCCCCTAGCATGATTCAGTTTCCCTTGAGAAAGAATAAAGTTAGTGCCCTCTACTGGAAAAAGAAAGGCATTTCCTGGGAATGAGATTCTGTGGTTTGCTCTTTTTCTGTCATCTTTTGCCACAGATTTGGGAATATTGTCTTCCTAGTACCCATTGGGCAGTTTAACAGGAATGTAAAGAGACCACCAGCTGAGTTAGGAAGTCCTGCACCCCAGGCCTATTGACAGAGAATTCATGGCCAACACATAATAACAATCAGTGAGTAGGTCAAGCAATTGAGCTTGTTCTAGATCTTTAAGAACTCAATCAAATGAGGAAATTATTTATCTTTGTAAAAAATTAAAAAGATGGAACTTATATGTTACTAGAGGCTTGATGCACAAAATTTGTACAAAAGTAGGCCTTCCTTCCCTCAGCTGCCGGCATCAGCTTCCCTCTGGCAGCTAGGACCTGGGTTTCCCTCGCAACCCTGGCTTCTTCCAGAAGGACATCTGGAAGGACGTTTGGTCTAATTAGCATATTACACTTTTATTATTATAGATGTAACAGAATGCACAGATCATTTGTATTTATCAGTCCATATATGGATGTGCTTACATAATCATATTATATTCTATATAATCTCTAGCTGTGTCTCACAGCCCAACTAGAAGGTAGGCTCCTGATTAGAAGGGGTCATGCTGCCTAGTTTTGCGGCCTTGCCCCCAGTTTCATTGAGAAATAATTTAAATGCATAGCTGTGTAATTTTTAGGTGGACAGCATGATGGTTTGATTTACATATATTGTGAAATGATTATCACGTAGATTCAGCTAACAGCCATCTTCTCATATAAATACAACAAAAAGAAAACAATTTTCTCCTTGTGATGAGAATTCCTAAGATTTACTCTCTTAACAACTTCCTTATCTATCATATAGCAGTGTTAGCTATAGTAATCATGCTGTATATTGTATCCCCAGTCTTTACTTTATCTTAGAACTGAAGTTTGTATTTTTTGACCACCTTCTTCTAATTTTCCTTCCACCTCTGGCAACCACAAGCCTGATCTCTTTTTCTTTTTTATATTATTTATTATGTACTAGAGACCCACTCATGAAATTCATGCATGAGGGTGGGGGGTCCCTCAGCCTGCCTGCAACCTCCCCAATCCAGGACCAGTCAGATATCCCTCTCACAATCTGGGACCGCTGGCTTCTAACTGCTCACCTGCCAGCCTGTCTGATTGCCTCTAATAAACTCTGGCTACCTGTCTGATCACCCCTAAACACCTCTGGCTTCCAGTCTGATTGCCCCCTAACTGCTCCTCTGCTAGCCTGATTGCCCCTAACTGTCTCTGCCTCAGCCCCTGCCACCATGACTTTGTCTGGAAGGATGTCTGGAAGATGTCCTGAAGATGTCCAGTCTAATTAGCATATTACCCTTTTAATAGTAAAGATTGGTTTTGGGTATATAGCTTAGTGGTTAGACAACCATATATTTTACATATTGCTCTTTTTGGTATTTCCAGTATCCCAAATGGTATCACACATAGTTATCACAATATTATTGATGATACTATCTTTAATTTATTTTATTTACTTCCTTGTGACTATTTTGTAACTACCACTTTATGCCTTTTAGTCCCAGTGCTCCAACCTCTCTCCCTCTGTTATCTAGGAGTCTGTTTCAATTTTGTTTGTTCATTCTTTTTATTTTTTAGATTCCACATAATTGAAATTATATGCTGTTTTTCTTTCTCTGACTGATATATTTCATTAAGCATAATACCTTCTGAATACATCCATGCTGTTGCAAATGTAAGATTTCATTCCTTTGTATCGCCGAGTAATATTCTATGGTAATTTGTACCACAGCTTTCTTATCCACTCCTTATTGATGGGCACTTGGGTTGCTTCCATAGCTTGGCTGTTGTAAATAACACTGCAATGAACATAGGGGTGCACATATTTTTACAAATTAGTGTTTTGGGTTTCTTCACATAAATTCCCAGAAATGGAATTACTGAGTAGTAAGGTAGGTCTATTTTTAATCTTTTGAGGAAATTCCATACTGTTTTCCATAGTGTCTACACCAGTCTGCATTCCCACCAAAGTGCACTAGGGTCTCCTCCAAATCCTCACCATTATTTATTGATTTACTGATGATAGCCATTCTGACAGGTATGAGGTAATGTCTCATTGTGGTCTTAATTTAATTTCTCTTACTATTAGTAATGTTGAGCATCTTTTCATAAGTCTATTGGCCTCTTTAGAGAAGTGTCTATTCAGAACCTCTGCCCATTTTTATGTTTTCTTTAATTGATTTCAGAGAGAGGAAAGGAGAGTAAGAGAGGGATAGAAACATCCATGATGAGAGAGAATCATTGATCAGCTACCTCTTGCACACCCCTACTGGAACCTGCAATCCAGGCATGTGCCCTGACTGAATTGACCTGTGACCTGGTTCATGGGTTGAAGCTCAATCACCAAGCCACATGGATTGTGATGGTTATATATATATTGAGTAGTATGAGTTCCTTATAAATTTTGGATATTGACCCCTTATCCAAATGTATCTAATGGTATCAGATGTACCATTGGCAAATATGTTCTCCCTTTTAGTAGGTTGTTTATTGATTTTTTTGTTTGCTTGCTTGTTTTGATGTTTTTCTTTGCTATGCCAAAACTTTTTAGTTTGATGTAATCCCATTTGTTTACGTTTTCTTAGGTGTCTCTTGCCTGAAGAGATATATCAGAAAAAAATATTGTTTTGAGAAATGTCTGAGATTTTACTGCCTATATTTTATTCTATGATTTTTATGATTTTGAGGTATACATTTAAGTCTTTAATCCATTTTGAGTTTATTCTTGTATAAGGTGTAAGGAGGTGGTCTAGTTCTTTCCTCCCTTCCTTCCTTCCTTCCTTCCTTCCTTCCTTCCTTCCTTCCTTCCTTCCTTCCTTCCTTCTTTCCTTCTTTCCTTCCTTCCTTTTTTTGCTCTTATCTGTCAAAATTTTCTAGCACCCCTTATTAAATAGACTGTCTTTACCTTATTGTATGTTCTTGCCTCTTTTGTCAAATATTAATTGAGCAGATAGACTTGTGTTTATTTCTGAGTTTTCTATTTTGTTTCATTGATCTATATGTCTGCTTTTATGAGAGTACCATGCAATTTTGATTACTATGGTTTTGTAGTATAGTTTGATATGAGTAGCATGATACCCTCAACCTTGTTCTCTTTTTCAATATTTCTGAGGATATCCAGGATTTTTTGTGATTCCATATAAATTTTTGGATTATTTGTTCTAGTTCTGTGAAATGCACCATTGGTATTTTAACAGGGTTTGCAATGAAGCTATATATAGATTGCTTTGTGTAGTATGGACATTTTAATGGTGTTAATTCTTCCTACCCATGAATTCTGTATGTACTTTCATTTATTTGTATCTTCTTAATTTTCTGTCTTCAGTGCCTTATAGTTTATTGAGTACAGGTATTTTAATTCCTTTCTTAAATTTATTCCTAGGTATTCTATTTTTTTCTTTTTTTTTTGGTGCAATTGTAAATGGGATTATTTTCTTGGTTTTCCCTTTAGTATTTCACTATTGGCATATAAACATGCTACCAATTTCTAAATATTAATTTTGTATCCTGCTATTATACTGAATTTATTTATCAGTTCTAGTAGTTCTTGTTTTTTTGTTTTGTTTTTTTTTTTTGGTGGAGTTCTTAGGGTTCTTTATATATAGTATCATGTCATCTGTAAATAATTACATTTACTTCTTTCTTTCCAATTTGGATGCCATTTATTTCTTCCCCTTGTCTATAGCTGTGGCGAGGACTTCCAGTACTAACACGAGTAAGAGTGGTGAAAGCAGATTCCCTGTCTGGTTTCCAATCTTAAGGGAAACACATAACACTTTTTACCCATTGAGTATGATGTGTTCTGTGGGGTTTTCATATATGGCCTTTATTGTACGAGGTATGTTCCCACTTTGCTGATAGTTATTATTGTAAATGGTGCTGTATTTTATCAAATAGTTTTTTCTGCATCTATTGATATATCAGGTGGTTTTTATCCTTCATTTTGTTTATGTAGTGTTTTATATTTATTGATTTGTAAATATTGTACCAATCTTGCATCCCAGGAATAAATACAACTTGATCATTGTGTATGGTTATTTTAAAAGTACTGCTTCATTTTTAAAAATATTTTTAGAGAGAGAAGAAGGGAGAGGGATAGATAGAAAAATTGATGAGAGAGAAACATCATTTATGAGCTGCTTCTTGCATGCTTCCAGGAATTGTTTAGTAACAATTCCTGGAAGCATGTGTTTTTTAGATTTTTTTCCTATAATTGATTTCTAGTTTTTTTATCATTGTGGTCACAGAAGATGCTCAATATGACTTCAATCTTCTTAAATTTGCTGAAACTTATTTTGTGTTCTAACATGTGTTCTATTCTAGAAAATGTTCATATGCACTTGAGAGAAATATAAATTCTGTTGCTCTGGGTTTATATGTTCTGAATATATCACTTAATTCCTTATAATCTAGTGTGCTATTTAATTTTCCTTGTTGATTTTCCTTGTTGATCTATCCATTGATGTCATTGGGGTGTTAACATTCTCTACTTTGACTGTATTACTGCCAATCTCTTCCTTAATGCCTATCAAGATTTGCTTTATATATTTAGGTGCACCTATATTGGGTACATAAATGTTTACAAGGGTTATATCCCCTTGTTGAAATAATCCCTTTATCATTATATAGGGATTATCATTATCATATTTTTCTTTATCTCTATTTACAGTTTTTGTTCTAAAGTCTATTTTTTTCTGATATAAATACTGCTAATCTAGCCTTTACTTTTATTTCCATGATGTATCATTTTCCATTCCTTCACTTTCAATCTGTATTTTTTTCATCTGAAGTCGGTCTCTTGTAGACAGCATATATATGGCACTTGTTTTCTTACTCATTCAGCTACCCTATGTCTTTAGGTTGGATAATTTAATCCATTTACATTTAAAATAATAATTGATAGATATGTGTTTCTTGACATTTTATTCTTTATAAAATGTTCTTTTCTCTTTTTTATTTTTTCATCTTCTTAAAGAAGACTATATACCATTTCTTATAATATTGGTTTGTTGGTAATAAACTCCTTTAGCTTTTTCTTGTCTGGTAAGTACTTTATTTCTCCTTCAATTTTGAATGATAGTCTTTCTGGGTAGCATAATCTTGGTTGTAGGTAATTGCTTTTTATTGCTTTGAATATTTCATGCCAATCCCTTCTGGCCTGAAATGTTTCTATTAAGAAATCAATTGACAGACTTATGGGAGCTTCCTTGTACTAGTAGGTGACTAAATGTTTTTCCCTTGCTGCTTTTAAGATTCTCTAACCTTGTCTCTAACCTTTGCTGTTTTAATTATGATGTGTCTTAGGTTGCATCTTTTTTAGTTCACCTTCTTTGGGACTTTCTGCATTTCCTAGATATGTATATCTTTTTCCTTCAACAAGTTAGGGATGTTTTCAGCCATTATTTTTTCAAATAGTTTCTTGATTTGTTGATCTATCTCTCTTCTCCTCCTGGTACCCCTATAATGCAGATATTGTTATGCTTCATATTGTCCCAGTGCTCTATTAAACTATCCTCATTTTAAAAAAAGGAGAAAGAGAGAAACATTGATGTAAGAGAAAACATCAATAATTTGCCTACCATATTTTCTCCAACTGAGGATCAAATCAGCAAACTACATATGTGTCTTGATCAGAAGTTGAAGCTACAACCTTTTGGGGTATGGGACAATGCTCCAACCAGGCAAGCCACCTGGCCAGGATGTTGTTTTCTCATATATTTGTACACTAGTGCCCCGGTGCATGGATTCATACACATTGAAAATTAATAAGAAAAATATTTTAATATTGCTATTTGCCCTTTCTTTATAATAGAACAGTCAGAGATGAAAGAAAATTAGTAAAATGTATATGAAAAAAATATATAAACTTACTAATAAACAATAACAACATGATATAACAACAACAAATACATGATATAAAAAGAACATTGATAAAAACAATGACTGATAAATTGATTAAACTTATTCTAATATCTCCCTGTGTAACGCATTAAGACTAAAAACACATTCAGAGTGCTTGACTAATTTCCCTTGTGACAAAGTATTTACAACTTTTACTTTAATATCACACGCTCTTCAAACTCAAGAGAAAGCAACATATAACTGACCATGTCCAAAAACTGGTTCAGGTAGTAATGTTCCTACTCTGTCTAGAGTTTGTTCTTGTGATTTATTAATAGTTATCGCAAATGCTGTCATCATGGGAAACTATCTTCGAATTGATTTAAATGGGAGGCCAGTGTTAGATTGGACAGTTGTGCCAATAGTTGGTTTTCAGACATATTCTGTCAACAACACCACTTTCTTTCAGCTTCAGAATGTCAACAAAAACAACCAAATTCATGATTGACAATGACAGATCAAAACATACATGTGCAATTGGAACCAGCAAGAACTTTATATGTATCACTCATGCCCTAGTCAACTTTTATTATTTTCTCTCTTTATTGATTAAGGTATTACATATGTGTTCTTATTCCCCTATTGTCCCCACACCCCCACTCATGCTCCTCACCACCCTGGTGTCTATGTCTATTGATTAGGCTTATATGCATGCATAAAAGTCTTTGATTGATCTCTCTTCCTTACCCCAATCTCCCCTACCTTCCCTCTGAGGTTTGATGGTCTGATTGATGCTTCATTGACTCTGGATCTGATTTTGTTAATCAGTTTATGTGTTCATTATATTCCACAAATGAGTGAGATTATGTGATATTTATCTTTCCCTAAATGGCTTATTTCATTTAGCATAATGCTCTTCATTTCCATATGCTGTTGCAAATGGTAAGAATTCCTTATTTTTTAACATAGCATAGTATTCCATTGTGTAGATGTACCACAGTTTTTTAATCCACTCATAGGCTGTTTCCAAATCTTAGCTATTTTAAATTGTGCTACTATGAACATAGGGATGCCTATATCCTTTCTGATTGATGTTTCTAGTTTCTTGGCATATATTACTAGAAGTGGGATCACTGGGTCAAATGGGAGTTCCATTCTTAGTTTTTTGAGGAAACTCCATACTGTTCTCCAATGTGGCTACACCAGTCTGCATTCCCACCAGCAGTGCATGAGGATTCCTTTCTCTCTGCATCTTCACCAGCACTTGTCATTTGTTGATTTGATGATAGCCATTTCTGACAGGTGTAAGATGGTACTGCATTGTCGTTTGGTTTGCATCTCTTGAATGATTAGTGACTTTGAGCATCTATATATATAAAAAGTCAGTGACCATGACAACCAAACTACCGGTCACCATGAGGTGCATCCCTCCCTGACCCCTGGCCCTCAGGCTCCAATTGATCAGGGGTTGTCTAACAGGGGAACCGGGGTGGGTGTCAAGGTAGAGATTGGGAGCAGGTAGAAGGCAGATTTCTTGGTCTCTCTTCAGGCTCCCAATGATCAGTGGTTCCAAAGTGGGGCGGAACTGAAGACTGGATTCTTCAGTAGTCCTGCAGGTTCAACTCCAGAGGACAGGCTAGGCACCAATGGACCAGCACCACTGACACTATCCTGACCATATTGCCAGCCTCCTGAAACTCAGCCTTGGGCACTACAGCCATTTACCTTCCCTATAGGCTCCACAAGAAAGAAGGAATACTACCAGCAGCACCAGGAATAACCAGGGGTGACTGCTCTCCTTATGCTTTCTCCAGGTCACTCGAGCTGGTCCCTGCGTGCCTCACTCCAGATGAAGTGTGAGCACTGCACACAGAAGAAATGTAGTAAAAAAAAACCAAAACTGATGACCAAGAGAATGCTGCAGTCAATGTCTGGAGTCTGACTCAGGAGAATGGAGACAATAGATAATTCCCTAAGTTGGCCAATGCCAAAATATTTCTGACTGACTGCTTAGAGTGTGACAGTTGTGTGACCACAGAGGAAGGAGTCCAAGTTTCTCAGCAGAACACCAAGGACTTCTTCCATGTTCTGACCCTTAATGAGAAATGTGATATCTCACAGCACAAGGTGCTGGCAGGGTCCGTATGTCCTCAGTCTCTACCTTATTTTGCTGCTAAATTCAGCCTCAGTGTCACTGATGTATCCAGAAAGTGCAGGCTTCCATAAAAGCCTTGGTGCTTACTGTCTTTGACATGAAGATAGTTGTGGACTTCAGCATCCTAGAAAGTAGGAAGAAATTTGTGTATCTGTATTGCCAGCACTGTGAGGAAGAGCCCCAGCTACCCATGCTGACCTCTGCTTGCCCCAGCTGGGTCCGATATGCAGAGCGTGTGCTGGGTCACCCATCACCCCCCGACCTCTGCAAGGCCAAGTCTCCACAGAAGATCATGGGCTCTCTAGTGAAGGATTACTTTGCCAGATGGCAGAACCTGTCCCCATACAAGATTTTCCATATCACTGTGGCCCCGTGTTATGACAAGAAATTGGAAGCCCTTTGAGAAGATGTTCCCACAGCTTTACATAATTCCCAGAGTGCTGATTGCACATTAACCTCAGGTGAAATTGTCCAGATAATGGAACAAAGTGACCTCACTTCCAACTATGCCGCAGTGTACACTCTGTTTGGAGACATGAAGGAGGAGAAGGTGAGGCTCCGAAGGGTAACGGGTGCACATCTTCAAGCACATGGCCAAGGAGCTGTTCAACGAGCTGTTCAACATGGAGGTGCTCACCTACCACACCCTGAGGAGCCAAGACTTTCAGGAGGTCACCCTTGAAAGGGACAGAGAGGTTCTCCTATACTTTGAAGCTGCTTACAGCTTTTGGAACATCAAGAAGTGGTCCTGAAGCTGTAGAAGGGCAAATTCCCTTGCCACTTTGTGGAGGTCCTGGCCTGTGCCAGAGATGCTTAAGCGGCAGGTGTCAGTCCCAGGTGGAGGACAAGGCACTACTGCAGCAAATGGAAGGCATCTATGCTGCCATCCTGGTATGGCCCCCAGAGACCAGCACCCATATGCAGAAACTGTACCAGGAATGTCTGGGGGCGGGGAGGGGCTAACTCCTCCCCACTCCCCAGGCCCAAAAGGCCCTGCACACCACCTAGCAGGCCCAGAGCAGCCTGCCATGACCTCAAGTGGTAAAGGTCCAGCAGATGCCCGGCCTGCAGGCCACCTGAATTCCCTGCTCTCCATCTGCCAGCTCCTTCCCTCTGAGGGGCACTGTTGTGGTCACATGGGTGCAATTGGAATATTGTATCTCAATAGGATTGCCCAAATGTATGTGTCCTTTTATCTGACGATAGAAAAATCCCAAAGAACAGGAATGGAGACAGACTACTGTCCTTTAGGCTTAAAAAGTCCTGAAAGTGTCCTGAGAAGAGCTGACACTTGGTTCTATTCATGCGCCTCAGAAAGATTGGATGAGGAAATGGCCTGGTTTGGTCCTGATTTTACCCACTTATGTTACTCTTAAAGGTGTCTTTGCCACATGTGAATAAACTGCCACCTTTTGGAATAGAGACTCATACGAAAGTCTGCATTCCCAACTTTTTTGAAACAGATCCATGTTCTGCAGCTGTGACCACCATCCTGAGATCGAGTTCTGTTGACCAGGTCCTGTCGCTGGGAATCAGGGGACACTGGAGGAGAGTCCCTAAACCCGTGCCCTTTTACA
The DNA here is from genome assembly GCA_004026805.1 of Lasiurus borealis. Lineage (NCBI taxonomy): Eukaryota > Metazoa > Chordata > Mammalia > Chiroptera > Vespertilionidae > Lasiurus > Lasiurus borealis. The sequence goes on from PVJN01001991.1 coordinate 16,726, forward strand.
TTCAGGGATTGAGCTGAACTTACTTTGGGGGAGGCCTAACAAGGGTGACAGGTGTCACAGATGGAAGGATGGAGAATGGAGAGGCAGACACACTACTCAGTCCCACCCTGATTGGGGTCAAGCAGATGGAGGTCTCCCCCACCACAATTGGGTCCACTTCTCACCTCATGGGCCCAGGCACTCCCATCAGCTCCGGGCAGCCCTCTGTGTTCCACGGCAGTGCACTGTGCCCTCACATGCTGCTTACTTGAAAAGAGAGCAATTGGCCCATAGGCAACTACACAGAAAGATACGCAGCCACCACAGAGCCCACCGACCATGCACATTAGGGCCATCCTCTGAAGTGCGAGTTGTGACCAGCCTGATATTTGTTTCTAGAGCTCTTAGATTTTGTTACCATGTGGATGACATTCTTCTTGAACCACTTAGCCTGTTAGATTTCTTTCACTCATGTGTTATTGTACCTGAGCACCCATCTGGGTTGATAACTGAGACATTGTGTCAAATTACCTGTTTTCTGCTTTCAATCTATTTACAGTGGGGTTTCATCCTCTGTGGTAACATAGATCCATTTCTGATCATGGAATAAACAGTTGAAGTGTAAAAAAAAAAGCAGCTGCCAAGTAGCTCCTGAAAACTGGGGCGAACATTTGTGGGATGGATCCAGATCCCAAGCAGGCAAGGGTATCTCACTGCCCATCTGGAGGACCAATCAGGTCTTGGCTCTCCCAACCCGCCTTGGGACCCTACTTGTGCATGAATTCGTGCACCAAGCCTCTAGTGTTTTCAGATGTCTCTTGGCTTTCCTTATGTCCTCTTTCAAAAAGTATCTATTTAGGTCCCTTGCCCATTTTTTTATTTGGTTTTTAATTTTTATTTTGTTAAGTTGTATGACTTCCCTATAAATGTTGGAGATTAAACTCTAATCAGTGATAACATTTGCAAATATATTTCCCATGCAGTGGCTTTCTTGTAGTTTTGTTGATGGTTTCTTTTGCTGTACAGAAGCTTATTTTGATGTAGTCCCATTTGCTTATTTTCTCGTTAGTTCCCATTGCCCTAGGAGCTGTATTGATGAAGATATTGCTTTAGCATATGTCTAATATTTTGCAGCATGTGGATTCCCCTAATATTTTTATGCTATCTTATCTTATGTTTAAGTCCTTTAGCTATATTGAGTTTATTTTTGTGTATGGTGACAGTTAGTGGTCTAGTTTCATTTTTTTGCATGTATCTGTCCAATTTTCCAAACACCATTTATTGAAGAGACAATCTTGACTCCATTGTATGTTATTGCCTTCTTTGTTAAATATTACTTGAGTGTAGTGGTTTGGGTCGATTTCTGGGTTCTCTATTCTATTCCTTTGGTCAATATGTCTGTTCTTGTGCCAGTGCCAGGCAGTTTTAAGAACAGTGATTTTGTAATACAGATTGATATATGGAATTGAATTCCCTCCTATATTGTTCTTTCTCAGGATTGCTAAGGCTATTTGTGGTCTTTTTTATAATTCCAGATGAATATTTGGAGAGTTCTTTCTAGGTCTGGGAAATATGTCATTGGTATTTCAATTGGAAGTGCATTGAATCTATAGATTGCTTTGAGTAATATGGACATTTTAATGATGTTGATTCTACCAATCCATGAACATGGTATGTTCTTCTATCTGTTTCTGTTTTTCTCTATCTCTTTTTTCAGTGTCCTGTAGTTTTCTGAATACAGGTCTTTTACCTTCTTAAATTTATTTCTAGGTATCTTAATTTTTTTTTGATGCGATGATAAATGGGATTATTTTTTAATCTCTCTTTCTGTAAATTCTCTATTGGTGGAAAGAAATGTCATAGATTTTTTTGGCATTAATTTTGTATCCTGCTATATTGGAAAATTCATTTATTAAGTCTAATAATTATTTGATGGAGTCTACAGGGTTTCCTATGTACAGTATCAATGTCATCTGTAAATAATGACATTTTATGTCTTCTCTTCTAATTTGGATACTTTTTATTTCTTCTTCTTGTCAAATTACTATGGTTAGCACTTCCAGTACTATGCCAAACAGGAGTAATGAAAGTGGGCATGCATCCCTGTCTTGTTCCTGTTCTTAGGTGAAATGATTTTAGTTTTTGCTCACTGAGTATGATGTTGGCTGTGGGTTTATCATATATGGCTTTTATTATGTTGAGGTATGACCCTTCTATTTGCACTTTACTGAGAGTTTTTTTTTTTTATCAAGAAAGGGTGTTGGGTTTTGTCAAATGCTTTTTCTGTATCAATTGATAAGACTATGTGATTTTTTTTCTCTCAATTTGTTTATATGACGTATCGCGTTTATTGATTTGCAGATATTGTGCCATTCTTGCATCCCCAGGATAAATCCTACTTGGTCATGGTATGTTATCTCACTGAAGTACTGCTGGATCCAATTTGCTAGAATTTTGTTGAGGATTTTTGGCATCTATGTTCATGAGGGATATTGACCTATAATTCTCTTTCATTGTGTTGTTTTATCTCGTTTTGCTATTAGGGTAATGCTGGCTTCATAGAAAAAAACCTGGAAGTGTTCCTTCCTCTTGAATTTTTTGGCATAGTTCTTCCTTGAATGTTTTGTAAAACTCCCCTGTGTAACTATGTGGTCCCAGGCTTTTGTTTGCTGGAAGCTTTTTGATGACTGCTTCAATTTCCTCCATAGTTATCAGCCTATTGAGATTTTTAGATTCTTCTTAATTGAGTTTTGGAAGGTTGTATTTTTCTAGGAATATATCCATTTTGTCTAGGTTGTCTAGTTTGTTGGAATAAAGTTGTTCATAATATTTTTTTAACAATCCTTGGTATTTCGGTGGGGTCTGTTGTTACTTTGCCACTTTCATTTCTGATTTTGTTTATTTGGGTTCTCTCTCTTTGGTTCTTGGTGAATCTGGATAGAGGTGCATCAATCTTGTTTATCCTTTCAAAGAACCAGCTCTTGGTTTCATTGATCTTTTTTACTTCTTTTTTTTGGTCTGTATGTCATTTATTTTTGCTCTGATCTTTATTATCTCCTTCCTTCCGCTCACTCTGGGATTTTCTTGTTTTTCTCTTTCTAATTATTTAAGTTGTAGAGTTAGATGCTTCCCATAGATTTTGGATTGCTGTGTTTTCATTGTCATTCATTTCCTGGATGTTTTTAATTTTTTAATTTGATTTCTTTGGTAACCTAATCAGCTTCCAAGTGTCTGAATTATTTTATTGTAGCTTATTTCTAATATTATGCCATTATGGTCTGAGAAGATGCTTGATATGATTTCAATCTTGAATTTGGAAAGACTTTGCCTGTGACCCAATATGTGGTCTATGTTTGAAATGTCCCATGAGCACTTGAGAAAAATGTATATTCTGTGGTTTTGGAGTGAAATGTTCTGAAGATGTCAATTAAGTCCATGTGATCTAGTGAGTCCTTTAGGATTGCTGTTTCTTTGATGATTTCTTTGTCTAGGGGTTTTATCCAGTGATATCAGTGGGCTATTAAAGTCCTCTACTATGATTGTATGGTTGTCAATCTCTCCAGGAGTTTTTATTTTTTACTTTTTTATGTATTTGGGTGCTCCTGCATTGGGTGTATATATGTTTACCAGGGTTATATCCTCTTGCTTTATCAGTCCCTTTAGTATTATGAAGTGGCCTTCCTTATCTCTTGTTATGGCCTTCACTTTGAGGTCTGTTTTTTGAGATATAAGTATTGTTACTCCAGCTTTCTTTTCATTTTATTTGTCTGAAAGATATTTTTCCATCCTTTCACTTTCAATCTGTGTGAGACCCTTGTTCTGAGGTGGGTCTCTTGTAGACAGCATATATATGGATCGTGTTTTTTAATTCATTTGGCAACTCTATGTCTTTTGATTGGAGCATTTAGTCTGTTTATATTTAAAGTTATTGATAGGCACTTATTTGTAGCCATGTTTATGTTTTGTGCCTGTGTTCCTTTTTCCCTTTTTATTTCTTCTTTTTCCACCAGTCCCTTTAGCATTTCTTGCATTGGCATTTATGTTCATGAGGGACATTGACTGTGATAAACTCTCTTAGCCTGTTTTTGCCTGTGAAGCTCCTTATTTCCACTTCAATTTTGAATGATAGCCTTGCTGGATAGAGTATGCTTGGATTTAGTCCCTTGCTTTGCATAACTTTGTAAATTTCCTTCCATTCCTTTCTGGCTTAATGTGTTTCTGTTGAGAAATCATTTGATAATTTAATTGTATATCCCTTGTACATAACTTTCTGTATCTCTCTTGCTGCCTCTCTCTTTGTCCTGAATGTTTCCCATCATAATGAAGATGTGACTTGGTGTATATCTTTTCAGGTTCAGCTTGTTTGGGACTCTCTGGGCTTATGTATCTTTTTTTATTCTCCACATCAGGGAAGTTTTATGACATTATTTTTTTCAAACTATAGGCCCAATGCACAAATTCTTGCATGGATGTTGTCTGGCTTGCTTATCCGATTAGAGCTGATCAGGGCTGAGCCTGTTGGGAGGAAGAGATAGTGGGAGGTTGGCTGGCTGGCCCACCTTAGTTGGCACCTAATCAGGGTTAAGCTGGCTAGGGGAAGGGGCCACAGGTGATTGACTGGTGGACCCCACCCCCAATGGGGGGTGGGGGACTGATTGGGGTTGGGACCGGCCATGGGGAGGGACTTTGGGCAGTGGGCCAGCCAGCCCTTACCCAAATGGGGTTAAGGGTGCCAACTGAGGCCTGAAGCCTGGGGGACAGGCTATGGGCAGTTGGCCAACTGACTCTGTCCCTGAATGTGAGGGGGGGGGCTGATATGTGGTGTGGCTGGTTGGGGGAGAGTTTGAAGGAGGCTTCCTGCCAAGCCTTACCCCCTATTAGGATGGGGGTGCAATTAGGGGCAGGCTGGCCCAGAAGAGGGGTTATGGGCCAATCATGGTGAGGCAGACTGATTGGGGTGGGTCTGGCTAGGAAGAGGAGGAATGGAAGGGGTTTGGGCTGGCAGCCAGCTCTTTTTTTCTTTTTCTTTTCTTTTTTTAAAAATTAAATCTTTATTATTCAGATTATTACATTTGTTTCTCTTTTTTCCCCTCCATAGCTCCCCTCCACCCAGCTCCCACCCCTCTCTCAACCCTTACCTCCCTCCCGTTGACCTCATCCATAAGTGTATGATTTTTGTCCAGTCTCTCCCTGTACACCCCTCACCCCTTTCCCCCTGAGAATTATCAGTCCACTCCATTTCTGTGCTCCTGATTCTATTATATTCACCAGTTTATTCTGTTGATCAATTTTTTAATTCCCTTAATTTTTAGATTCACTTGTTAATAGATATGTATTTGTTGTTCATAATTTTTTATCTTTTACCTTTTTCTTCTTCCTCTTCTAAAAGTGTACCTTTCAGTATTTCATATAATACTGGTTTTGAGTTAATGAACTCTTTTAACTTTTTCTTATCTGTAAAGCTCTTTATCTGCCCTTCAATTTTGAATGACAGCTTTGCTGGGTAGAGTATTCTTGGTTGTAAGTTCTTACTATTCATCACATTGAATATTTCTTGCCACTCTCATCTGGCCTGCATTGTTTCTGTTGAGAAATCAGCTGACAGTCGTATGGATGCTCCCTTGTAAGTAATGAACTGTTTTTTTCTTGCTGCTTTTAATATTCTCTCTTTGTCTTTTGCTCTTAGTATTTTAATTATGATGTGTTTTGGTGTAGTCCTCTTTGGATTCCTTTTATATGGGGTCTGTGTGCTTCCTAGACTTGAAAGTATATTTCTTTCACCAGATGTGGGAAGTTTTCAGTCATTATTTCTTTAAATATGTTTTCAGTATCTTGCTCTCTCTCTTCTTCTGGCACCCCCACAATTCTGATGTTGGTATACTTGAAACTGTCCCAGAGGCTCCTTACATCATCTTCACATTTTTGGATTCTTTTTTCTTCTTGCTTTTCCAGTGGAGTGTTTTCTGATTCTTTATATTTAAAATTTTTGACTTGATTCTTGCCTTCTTCTAGTCTGCTGTTAGGTCTCTTTATAATACTTTTTATTTCAGTCAGTGTATGTTTAATTTCTAGTTGGTCCTTTTCCATTTCTAGTAGGTTCTTTTTCATCTCCTCTTGGGTCTTGCTAACTTTATCCAACTTTTCTAGGATATTCTTGAAAAACCTTAGAAGCGTGGTTTTGAACTCTATATCCAGTCATTTGTTTTCCTCCATTTCTTTTGTTTGTGATCTCTTCCCTTGTCTTGGCATTTTCACTATGCTGGGAGAACTTCTGTGTTGGGTTCAGCCTTATGATACCAGACTAGCAAAACCGCAAAAGCCTCTCTGTTGAGCTTGGGATGGGTGGAATCTCAGGGCTTAAGGGACCGCCTTTCCTTCCAGTCGGCCCTGCCCTCCATGGCCCCTGAGTCTCCAGTTACTGGGTAATCACATACCCTCGCAGTGCCTCTAGACTGCTGCCCCTCTGGCTCCCCTGCACTTCGGGACCATCTGAGTCTGGGTCCCCAGGGTTTCGCCCAAAACCGGGGTTTAGTGGAGTTAGAAGTGAGGCAGTTGGGAGAGTCTGTCTCCTGCCCACTTGTGAAAGCCAGTGGCACAATCAGTTGTCAGTCCTCTGCGCGCAGTGCCGTGCGCGCCATCAGACTTCTGATCTTTTGTGACTCCCCTAAATTTCCATGCACTTCTCTCTTTTCACAGTCCATACTCCCCCCATATGAGTTTTGGCTGAATCTGGGGTTTAATGTCGTAGGATAAGGGGTTCAATGCTGTTGAGAGTCTCTGTCTCCCTCCCACCAGAGAAAGCCAGGCAGGTTCTCCGGCACCACTCTCTCCACACGCGAGTCTCTGTACCTCAGCTTTTTGCAGCTCTTCTGGGTCTCTGTGAGCCCCTCTCTTTCCTTCTAGTTGTAGAATTTCCACTCAGCCAGCTTTTCTGTAGTTCTGGATAATGTCTGTTCTGTCTTTTAGCTGTAGTTTAAAATTGTGTGAGGCAGCAGTGTAGGTGTTTACCTATGCCGCTATCTTGGATTCTCCCCCGGCAGCCAGCTCTTCATCAGGGTGGAGAGTCTGAACAGGGGCAGGCTAGCATGGAGGAGGGACTGTGAGGTTGGCTTGCCACCCCCACCCCCTGATCGTTCTGTTTGCTGGTCACAGTAGGCATCATAGGTGACTGGTTGTTATGGTCATTATAACTGTTATGGTTGCTGCTTTTAATATATATAGTAAGGTTTTCTAACCCTTGTTCTTCTTTCTGTCATTCTGGAACCCCTTTATTAGTCTGTTGCTTTCTTTCATATTTCCTCCTGTCTTTTAATTTTTTCTCTCCAATTCAGTTTGGGTATGTTTTGCTTCTCTGTCTTGTAATTTCCCTAATTTCCTAATTCACTCCTCCACTCCTCCTAATTTACTGTTGAAACTTTCCATGGCATTTTTTATTGCAGCTATATTACTCTTTTTTTCTTCTTGATTCTTACTGAAGTTGTTGATTTTTTCATCCATCTGGTTTATGAATTGTAGGACCCTTAGTCTGAATTCTTTTTCTGACATATTGCATGCCTCCATTTCATTTAGCTGCTTTTCTGGCGATTCCTCCATTGGGGGTTATTTTGTCTCCCCATTTTTGTTCTCACTGAAGTATCTAGATGTCCAGTTGCAGGACCTGTTCCTCAGGCAGCAGCAGCTCTTCAGGCAATGGCTTCTTTGTGGGTGGTAGCAGCTCCTTGGGCAGCAGTGGCCCTTCAGTTGGCAGTGGCTTCTTTGGTGGGCTCTACTCCCAGCAATGGTGACTCCTCTGGCTAGCGGGAAAAGGCTGCTCCCCAGCTTCTGCACCTCAGACAGGAGTAGGCTGCTCATGAGGCTGCTTTTCTTTGGATGGGGTCTGGCTGCTTGTGCAGCTTCTGTTCCTTAGACAAGTGTGGGCTGCATGCAGCTGCTGCTCCTTGGAAGGGGGCAGGTTGCTTGCAGGGCTGCTGTTCTTTATATAGACACAGGCTGGGTGCAGTTGCTGCTTCTTAGAAAAGGGTAGACTGCTCACAGGGCTGCTGCTCCTTGGATCGGGGTGGGTTGTTTGTGCAGCTGCTGCTTCTCGGGCTGGGGATGGGAGCAAGCTGTTTGTGTGGCTGCTGCTCCTGGGATGGGGGTAGGCTATTCATGGAGCTTCTGCTCCTAAGATGGGGGATAGCTGCTTGTGGGAGCTGCTACTCCTTAGATGGGGGCAGGCAGCATGCACAGCTGCTTCTCCTCCAAAGGAGCAGCCTGCTAGCAGGGCTACTGCTCCTTGGACAGGGGTGGGCTGCTAGCAGGGCTGCTGCTCCTTGGACAGGGGTGGGCTGCTGCTCCTTGGACAGGGGTGGGCTGCTCCCACAGCTGCTGCTCCTCAGATGCGAGCAGACTGCTCATGTGGCTGCTGCTCCTCAGACATGGGCAGGCTGCACTTGTCTGTTGCCCATCAGCTGGGGATGGGCTATGTGGAGCTGCTATTCCTCAGGTGTGGACTGGCCGCTCCTTGGATGGAGGCAGGCCACATGAGGGTGCTCCTCTTGGACTGAGGCATGCTACTTGCAGGACTCCTGCTCTTCCAATGGGGGTGGGGCTGCTGCTCCTTGGATGGGTGTGGGCTGCATGCAGCTGCTGTTCCTTGAATGAAGGCAGGCTGTGCTTGGCTGCTGCCTCTGACAGGGGCAGGCTGTGCGGGGCTGCCACTCCTCAGATGTGGGCTACCTGCTCATCTGGCTGCTGCTCATCGGACAGGGGCAGGCCACATGAGGCTGCTGCTCCTCAGACAGGGCAGGCTGCTCACATGGTCTCAGTGCCCTGGGTTAAAGCATTGGGCTGTCCAGAGGGAAGCGTGTTTCAGAACACACAGGAACCCATGCCTGGGGTAGCTGGAATCTTGGTGACTGTGGGACCACAGCCGAGGCAGCAGGTCCCTGGAAGGGGTGGCTATAGAGTCCTTCGTATTATCTGAGGTCACTCTGGGTGAAGGTGAGGCTTGGATCCCAGTCACTGCACCTCTCCCCTTCAAAAAGGCACAGCCTCTGCTGAAGAGCCAGCTGATTTGGGACGGTTTGCAATGGTAGCAGAGGCTGCCTGGTTAGGTGAGCCTGGGCAGCCTGCCCCCGAAGGTCCTGTGGGATCTAACTGTGACACACACACACACACACACACACACACACACACACACACACCACATGTCCAAACACTCCTCTTTTGCTCCCTCCCTCACTCACGCTCTCTCCCTCATTGCCGCCTTCTTCCTGCCTCTGTAGTTGGGTCTGGAGTGTTCCTGAGCCATTTGTGGATGGGGTCTCCTCTCCGTATGTTTGGTTATGTGACTCAGTCTCTACCCCATTGGCCAAAGAGGATAAAATTTACCTCGACAACACATTACACAAAGGGAACAAAACACAAATGTACTCACAACACTGATAACCCCAATATAAGTGACCACCAGAGAAAAGAGAATTAGAGTAAGAAAAGAGGACATAAATAATATCAAAGAGAGAAAACATGAGAGAAAACACCAGAGAACAAACAGATAAACCAAAACATATAAACCCCAAATAACCAATAAAGAAGGTGGGGCAAAATCTTATATACAGAAAGTAAGGTTAAGGAATTGGATGAATATGGGGAGGACCTCAGTTCAGTATAGAGCAGTGGTTCTCAACCTTCCTAATGCCATGATCCTTTAAGACAGCTCCTCATGTGGTGGTGACCCCCAACCATAAAATTATTTCCGTTGCTACTTCATAATTGTAATTTTGCTACTGTTATGAACTGTAATGTAAATATCTGATATGCAGGATGTATTTTCATTGTTATAAATTGAACATAATTAAAGCATAGTGATTAATCACAAAAACAATATGTAATTATATATTGTGAAATATTTATTTCTAATTACAAATAAATGAAATTTTGTCTTGAATTGTGGTGTAGCATGGGTAACAGTCTTAATATGACAACAGTAAACTACATTTTGCTACACTGAGGAGTGGTGTGTTGGTTCCTAAGACCATGGGAAATAGGTGTTTTTCAATAGTTTTAGGCAACCCCTGTGAAAGGGTCGTTCGACCCCCAAAGGGGTTGCAACCCACAGGTTGAGAACCACTGGTATAGAGGAAGTAGATAGAGGATGAGTGGATAAGAAGAAAGAGAAGAAAAATAATAAATTTAAAAAAAAATAAAAATAGAATAAAAATTTAAAATTTAGACTGATGAAAAGGTAATGAAAAAAATAAAATAAATGAAAAAAGAGATAAGAAAATAATAAAGTAAATTAAATTAAAATAAAATAAAATAAAAATAAGGCTGGTTTAATATTCCACTTTTCTGTACTGTCTGTTGCTTCTCAGTTTCCTGTTGGGGGGACTGAAGGCCTCTCTTTAGGCCAGTCCCTGTGGCTCTCAGGGACTATTCAGATTTTTTTTCTTTTTTTGGTATCCTTTGTATCACTCAAGGTATAGTCTGGGTGTGGCTGTATTAGTTGCCTGGAGACTGGAGGGAGGGGCAAACATTTCAGGAGAAAATGGCTCTGTAAGCTGGGCACATCAGGTATGACTTAGCACCAGACTTGCGGCCACTTCTCCCCCACCCTTTTCTCTCCCAAGCCTCTCCCCAGACACCACAAATCCACACCTCCACTTGTACCTCAGCCACAGGTGAGTCTGCATTTGAAAGGTCTATGAACTCAGTTCAGTGAACAAAAGCAAAGACTAAAATGAGGGGAAAGAGCTGTGCCACTGTGAGCACCCTCTGGGTTCAGTCTCTCTTGGCTGTGGACCAAGATCCAGAATCTCCTGTTGCTAGCAGTCCTGTGGACCTCTTTCCACAGTCAGTTGCTATGTCAGTCCCAATGACTCAGCCTCGGTGCCTCATGGTTTCCCTCTGACTCCCTGAGCTCAGAGGTCTTGCAGTTCTCTCCAGACCAGATTCCTGATTTTCCCATTTTCCAGGTGTCCTCTGCCCTTCCCATCTGCAAATTGTTTCACCAGCTGTGTCTACTTCCCCAATTCAGGGTGGATGTCATTCAATTTAGTTGCCCTTCCTATCTACTCCAGGACAAGGGTTGGGACATGTCCATGTATTCCCCCACCATTTTGTCTCTCCTTTTTTTTCAACATATATTTTCAAATTGCCAATGTGCATCATATGTACCGGCTGATTGGTTCGTCAGACAGTTGGTTGGATGGACAGTCAGTCACATAGCCTTCTATAGATATAGATATAAATGATATAGAGATAGAGATAGAGATTAAAACAAAATATTTAGTCACCTATATATACTTTAATATATATATATATATATATATATATATATATATATATATATATATAATTCTTATTTTTTTAAAAATTGTTTTTCTTTTTGGAGCTTTGATTGCTTTCTTCTACCTTCTCTTCCAAATCTCTGCTTCATCTAGCATGCTGTTGATTCCTTCTTGTAAATTCTTCAATTCTGATATTATATTCTTCATTTTTGAGTGATTCTATTTTATGGTTTCTACTAGTGTTTTTTCTTTTAATGCTGGTGAAGTTCTCACCGAGTTCCTTGAGCATCTTTTTTTTTTTTAAATATATATTTTTATTGATTTTTCACAGAGAGGAAGGGAGAGGGATAGACAGAAACATCGATGAGAGAGAGACATGGATCAGTTGCCTCCTGCACGCTCCCTACTGGGGATGTTCCCACAACCAATGTACATGCCCTTGACCAGAACTGAACCTGGGACCTTTCAGTCTGCAGGCCGACGCTCTATCCACTGAGCCAAACCGGTTTCGGCATCCTTGAGCATCTTTATAGCCATTGTTTTGAACTCTGTATCTGGTAGCTTGTGTACCTCCATCTCATTTAGTTTTCTTCCTGGGGATTTCTCCTGTTCTTTCATTTAGGGCATGTTTCTTTCTCCCCCCATTTAGGCTGTCTGTCTTTATTTTTGTGTATTAAGTGGCTCTGCAATGCCTTGGTATGATGACCTCATGCAGGAGGTGTCTCATGGGGCTCAGAGGCACTTCTCCCTAGTCACCTGAGCTAAATGTTCCAGGAATATCCTCTGCATGAGTTTAGTGAACCCTCATGTTTTAGTTGAGTCTTGATTTCTGTTGTCCTGTTCATGGGTGGAGTTGCTCTTCTACTGACCCTGGGGATCTCCTCTGAGCCCAATGTATGAGCTGCTGTGAGTGGGCTGGCTCTGCAAAGCTGAATTTGCCCCAACAGTATCTAGTATCTGTCGAGATCTCCCTTTGAGTGTGCCACTCCTGGAGCTAATTGAGTTGTGTTCTGATAAGGTCTGATCCCCAGGTTGTGTTGGTTCTGGGGCCTCTTGGGAGGGCATCCAGTGCAGGTCGATATCAGGTGCTTCCAGTGATGGGTCTTTAGCTACCTGTTTGGAGTTACAAAAAGCAATCTGTAGTTTATGACTGTTTCTACTGGGCCTGGATGTACATGGGAGGGGCCTTGCTGTACACCAAGCCTAGTTTCCACTAGCCCTAAGCTCAAGGGCAGGTCAGTAAAAGGCCCAAGGCTCCCTAATATCAGCCTTTACTTGTTAGCTGTCTCTTAGGCGCAGTTACTGAAAGAGCCTCTGTCAGTATATGAATTGCTTGAGGGAGTCTCTCAGTGGCTCACTGTGGGAGCCCCTTTCCACGTCCTGCGTGGTTCAGGGTTCCTGGTTCAGGGTTCGGGTTCTGAAGGAGGCCACATGCAAATGAAATGAAAGACTAGAAAATATTAATATGGCGATATTGGGGGGCCAGGTGGGAGCCTTCCTCTAGTGCAGTGGTTCTCAACCTGTGGGTCGCGACCCCTTTGGGGGTCAAACAACACTTTCACAGGGGTTGCCTAAGACCATTGGAAAACACAGATACGATTCATAACAGTTGCAAAATTACAGTTATGAAGTAGCAACAAAAATAATTTTATGGTTGGGGGTCACCACAACAAGAAGAACTGTATTAAAGGGTCGTGGCATTAGAAAGGTTGAGAACCACTGCTCTAGTGGAAAGGACTACCACTTGCTCTGGCCTTTTTCTCCCTTTTATTGAGGCTTTGGGACACACCCCTAGCCTTTAGGCAGGAAATAACAAAAACAGAAATTAACATGAAACAAACAGGTAGAGGTTGCTTCAGTGAACAATGTTTCAACTAACCAGTGAGTAATTAGCTCTGACCTTTCAGAGCAATTAAGGTTGACCAGCCTTCTGGTTTCCTGTTTACATCCATTTAGTGAGAACAATGTTTGGTTTCGGACAACTCACCAGGTAGAAGTGAGTGGTGTTCATCAGATTGATGCAGATTCAAACTCAGTGGCAGTGCTGGGTTTGAGGTCACTCAGCAACAGTCTCAGGTACATCATTGCCTTGTGATGGTGGACCATTTTGGTGGGGCCAGGTTTCAGGGATTCATCAGGATGAGTACAGCAGTTTTCATCAGGCCCACACCCCAAAAGGAAACTTTGCACAAGAATTGTGGTGCTGATCTTGTGTCCAGAGAAAAAATGCCCTCCCCATTCCTATAGAACCACACAACTCAGGTTTTCTTCAGAGCCCATCCAGACTTCCTGGAGAGCCTCCTGCTCTGGGAACCAGCTGGTAACATTGAGGAGCAAAGCTCAGTTGGTGGGGCCATCAGGAGTCAGGAAGGTAAAGCTATGGTTACCCCCTGGTTAGACTAGTGGGTCTCCCATGGGAGGTTGGAACACTACTACACTACTGTGGGAGATGGGCCACTTTGTAAATTTTTTTACTGTGGCGTCTGTAAATCCTCGGCTATAAAACTTGTAGCTGCAGTAGGCAGAGCACTCTGGCCCAGTAGGCAGTACTGCTGTTATTCCTGAGAGGTGGGGTGCTCTGGCTGCCAGAAGAGGAGGTTTTGGGAGGTTCTCCTGCTACTGTCATGGAGGGGTGCACCCTGTGGCAGGTGGTTGGGCAGGGGAACTGGTCTCTGCCCCAGAGCCACACATCTGTCTCTGATCCTCCTGGGGTTCTTCCTTAAGACAGCTTCAAGAGAGTCTATGCCATAGGTTCAGGCAGCAACTTCTTCAAGATGTGAGCTCTGCTGGGGTGACCATGCAACCAGAGAGTGAGGCTTGTGCAATCCCCCTATGCCCATGCAGATTGGAGGGGATTGTTAGCCCCAGGAAATTTGGTGCCTGTGGGCAGTGTGGGAGAAGAACCCAGCACTCTGGTGGCCATCCCCTCAATTACCCTCCCCCAAGCAATACAGCCCAGTCTGTTCTCCCAAGACTCTAGTTCCCTCTGACCCTGTACTCCCTCTAGTGGGTCCTAGAAAAAGTGGCTGTGAAGGAGATCCTATGTGTAGACCCTTCAAGAGGGCACCTGGGTCTTTAGCAGTCTTTCTTCTCTCAGAATCCCCACTAAACTCCACCACAAATGTATGTGGGTATCTCCACTAGGCTCTGTTGCTCTGGGGCAAAGAACAGTTCTGGAGCCCAGCATGGAGTTGAGACCCGACTTTCCATTTGTGGCTGAGCTATCCCTCCATCTCAGCAATTTTCAATCTCTTGCATAGCAAGAGATTTTACTAATAAAGTAAAATTCTGTGGCACACCAAAAAATATGTATTTTTTGCCAATCTGACAAAAAAACTAGGTATAATTTTGATTCATTCACATCAGCTGGCTATTGTGGTTTGCTGTTATCATTTTTTATTTGACAATCTAAGGAAAAAGAGGTCAGTGCCCCTGACTAAAATAATGAGGTATTGCATGTTTTAAAAATTCTTGAAGCACAGTAGAAAATTGCTATTCTAGATACTAAGCTGTCACACATGGGCGTGGGGCCAGCCCTCCTGGAGCCTGTCTGCCCTTCCTACCAGTCTTGATGTGGCGTCTGTAAATCCTCGGCTATAAGACTTCTGCTCAGCTCATCTTCTGTTGCTTATACCAGTGGGTTGTTCTACAATTCAGTTCTAATTCCAGTTTGGGGTTGGGAAGAGGTGAATGCAGCTTCAACCTATTTTGCCACCATCTTCTGATATACTTTTAAGACATAATTAATGGCATTTATATAGAGTGGAATCCCTAACAGATTACTAATATACACTAATTGAATGAATGAGTGAATGGATGAATAAATGAATGAAAATATTGCTATAGAGGAGAGCAACAAAGGTGAAGAACTGCTAGAACAGCTTGATTTGTCCTCTTTCAAAGGTGAATGCACCATAGAAGCAAATTTATTTTTGTTTAATATTAAAAAACTTGAAATAATTTACTATGTCAGAGCAAAATAAGGAAATACATATTTTGGGGTTCTAAATGTCTGAAAGAGAGGCTGTTGGTAAATTTCAAATGTTATGCCAATGTAAATTAGGTGATAGTTTCAGCTTAAAAGACTGATACTGGTCCTAGAACAAAGTCATACAGTGGAAATTGAAAGAAAACTTAAGAGAGATGAAAATATATGTGTACAGCATGCAACTGAATAACCCTGGAGGTTTAGGCTACTTTTCTGTGTACTCTCAAAAAGAACCTCTTAATGAAAGGTTTATTTTCATGAGAACTTTGTTCCTGTGGTGATCTGCATAACTTACTAACACCTACTTGGCAATAAGTCACCTGTAAAGAGGTGAGAAAGTTTATCATTAACTGATACAGAACCCTTTGAACCAGCTTATCTTAATGCTTCACTGTTCCATGTTCTGGAAAGAGTGAAATCTCCCATATTATACACGCTCCAATGACAATCCCAGAGTGCTGGTGAATAATATATTTACACAGGTATGAATTTGGCTATGGAAAGGTCAACCTTAAAGTTCCACGAGAAGGAGAATTAAAGACACCAGTATAAACACAAGTTAAGAGCTCAAAACAACAAAAGACAAAACAATAAAAGACAAAACAAAACTAATCTAAGTCATAAAGTCTAGAAACCCTTAAGCCACCTAGAAATGAATTACACTTACCTAGATCCCCCCCATGATTACTACAGATGTTTGTTGATGGACATAGATGATGTTAACTCCTTACCTGGTATCCCTCCATTGCTGTGGCTTTTATGGATCAGATAAATGAGGCTGAGCACCCTCTGCTGTAGGCTAGTCTAGAAGTCCCAAGACCCAAGTTTATACCAGCTTGTTGAATGTATCTTCTCTTATCTTTAGTTCTTTTATCTCTAGCTGGTTAACTGTTTCTCTTAACATTAATTATTTTACCTCCAGATTGAAGATAAAAATCCATGCCTACCTTGTTGAGGAAATGCATGTGAATATACTCTAGAAAGTGGATGATGGCAGGATTTTTTAGTTGAGGGGAAAAGAGAGATCATAGGGGATCATGGCAACTAAGACAAAAACTCATAGCTACCCATAACAAAGTTATTAGTCTGCCCAAAGGAGATTAGGCTCAACTGAGATAGACATATGCTATCTAAACATACAAGAGACCAATGCTTAGATTGGAATGTTAATTTATTTAATCTATAATGGAAAATATCCCTTTACAGTGACAGGAATGCTTATATCCACCATCCAAGAAATCCTCTTTCTTTATTATGGTGGCCAAAAGGTTGGTAAAGTGAGATTTAGAGTTCTCATTTAGATGCAGTAGAAAATAACTATGTAAATTTATTTAAGTACAAAAGAGATTTATTAAAATTATAATTGATAATATTTGGAATCATGAATGCTATAGCATCAAATTTGGGTAAATAGCCAAGAGCAAGGCCTCAAATAATGCTTCAGAACTGGTATGGTGAAAACACTGCTTCAGCCACTGAATATTAGTTACTGCACACAGCACTGAGAAACACTAAGGAGTTTGAGAAATTGCTAGTGATGACAAATGCCCACCACTGTCTCACCCTTTGGCTATCCAATATTAACAGACTCTATCTCTCATATAATCATAGTTTCTCACTCCTTTATCAAAAAGGTAATACCAAACTTCATCAGGAATAGCTCATGTCTTGGATCTCTGAATGACCCCTTCTCATCTATTTCTGAAAGATAAATATCTGCATTGATATCCTATAATATCTGTCATATACTATGGGTTAGATTATAAAGGAAACTATTATCAACTTGTTCTGTACAACATAATGGGAGAAAAGAAAAAAAGATGAAAAATATTTAAGATACACAAATCACACTATAAGAAAGAAAATATAACTCTGAAGAGCTGAGACCATATAGTTCCTGGTCCTTAGTAGGGTTACTAGGAAGCAAGAAATACTTTGAAAAGTTTAATTGCTCTTTCATTTGCTCTAAAACATTAGAGATCTCCTCTGTGATAGTCTCATTGACTTTGTATAAATTTTATTTGACATCAAAACCTGCCACAAATACTTTGAACATTGTTGCTCTGCCACTAGAACCTTGAACAACTTTAGAGAATTCTCTGCTCCAGGTTCCATTCAAAGATGCTTGTCTTTCAATTGGTAATGGGTAGAAGCACAATACTCAAATGTGGTATACCTTTTCTATGAAATTCAAACATGTCCACTAAACATTTTACTTGCCCTTAGTGATAGGGCTTGCAAGATACAGCAACAAGTCTTCATTTTATAAGGTTATCCCAATGTGCCCCAGACCATGAACCCTCAAAAAAACTTTTCTTTGGTATCAAGCCTAGTATTTTTATGGGGGTTATCTCCCAATATCTGCCATCCTAATCTATCAAATGTATATTGAGTTCCAGCAACGTTTTGCCCTCAGGGTCTAGCTCATCAATGTAGTGGAACAGCATGCTCTTCTGTGAGATAACGAAATAATCATGACCCTGAAGACTGACTTGTGGCACAAGGACAGGGAGTTGATGTAACCCTGAAGTAATGCAATGAAGATACACTGCTCTCCACACTGGGGAAAGCAGGTATTTTTTGTTTAGAGGGTGGATAGAGATCTACAGCTATATACGGATGACACGTGATGTGGGTATTTACTTCAGTAAAACAATTCATCTAAACCAGTAGACGCAATTGTAATTATTATTATTTTTTAAATATATTTTATTGATTTTTTACAGAGAGGAAGGGAGAGAGATAGAAAGTTAGAAACATCAATGAGAGAGAGACATTGATCAGCCGCCTCCTGCACACCCCACAGTGGAGTTGTGCCCGCAAGCAAGGTACATGCCCCCAACTGGAATCGAACTTGGGACCTTTCAGCCCGCAAGCCGATGCTCTATCCACTGAGCCAAACCGGTCTCAGCTGTAATTATTTTTTTATTAAGCTTACAACAAATTGCTGTCATTATCAAAGATGTATTCATTTTTAATATTGGCCAAATGGCAATCATATGAGAATATAAATGTCAGTCAATCCTATATCCTTTCAGGTCCATAATGAGCATGTATGTCTTTGATTTTACCAAAGATGCAGCATTGCTTTTGAGGGAGAGCCAGAAGTTTCTAATTAACCCTTCCAACTAGAATAGTCCTATACCATAGGTCAAAGACCCAATGAAGGGATTCTGATGATTGTTGACTAAATCTATACCAACTGTAAGCTAAGAAACTATGGAAATAACTATGGGGTCTCACTGAGCCACCTGTGAGATAGAACTCAAGTTAAATCTCCAAGACCCTAATTAGCCTTCACTCCAACAGTGGATTGGAGTAGCAATCTGGGTCTTTAAAAAGCAATATTGTTCAGAAACTGTCTAATGTTTTGTATAGATTAGGTAAGTAATTATAGGACCATTTGGAGAAGCTGTGAGGTCATATACAATAAAGTACATGCATATTGTACTTGGACCTTCCATAAGTTGTTCCTGGCTACCTCCTTTAAAAGGGTTCTGGCTTATAAATGGACTCAACCTGGGAATAGGGAGGCAGAGAGTGACCTTTTGTGGTGTCTCATGTTAAACCTTTGTTCATACTATTAGAAATAAGGCAAGCCCCCCAAGTCAGGAGTCCTGGTAAAACACAAAACATACTAGGGAACCAGGCAGCAAGGCAAATATCTTCACTTTTATGAGGAAGAGTGTGAACACATGGTCTGGAAGGACATGCACATTGAGCAAGTGGGCTGCTCAGCTTTATAATATATCTCTGACGCATGTGACCTGTCTCTTGCTCTTGATTGGAGCTCAGGCGCATAGTCTTCCATGATTGGTTAATTCAAAGAGAGGGATTAGTCTTTGCTGTTTCAAGATGGTGGCCCCCAGGGGAGCTACAAGCAATGTGGTCAACATGGTGGCTGCCAAGACACACAGTCCAAAATGGTGGCTGTCTAAACTGCTCTTTGACAGAAAAGATGATTTGTTTATTCTCACAATATTTCTTAGAGTTTGGGGGGTAGGATTTATAAATTGTCATATTTTTGTAGATATGAATTCAAGACCAATGGTTTTAAAAGTGTCCTGGTTCAGAAGTATCAATATAAACTTGGAGGTTGTTAGAAATTAAATTTCTTGCATCCCATCCAAACCTACCAAATAATAATCTCTGGGGATGAACCCAGCCATCTTTCTGTGGTTTAACAAGCCTTAGAGGTGATTCTGGTATACACAAAAGTTTGAGGATGAATTAGTCACATATGAAAACTGTTTGTTTGAGGTTTATTTGATTTACATACTGATTTTGATGCCTACAATGGTAGCCATATTTGCTTTGCCTCTGTTACCTAATTTTTTGTTATCCCCATTTAAATAGGGATTACATTTAAACTGAAGCATTTCTCATTAGATTCCCTGACCTAGAGTTTGTAGCCCTTACAAGTACCTTTCAAATGTGCTAACATTCTCCTCACCAATCAATATATTTTTCAATGCCTTGGTGAAGGGCTTGTTTTCTGGGGATTCTTACAGAATATATTTAGAGTGTGGGTGAGCAGGTCACACACTATAAGTCTCTTCCAATGTGCCCACATCCCAAACTTTTGGCTTCCTTACCCTATATTATATCAAAGAGTTTCTGGTCTATCAACTTTAATAAATAACAACAACCATTAACAGAAAGTTTTAATCAACCAATGAAGCAAGCATTTAGAAACACTCCCAGATGCTTAAACTAGTAAATTGAACTCAGCGTCTATACTAAGTGATAAATGTGGATAAAGTCAGCTTGATCTGAAATTATATTCTTTACTCTTTGGTTAGTACCTTCAGATTCCAGTCCTAAAAGTATTCACAATGTTTGCTAGCATAAGCTAGCAAAATTTTGAAGTTGTTTAGTTATGAAAGTCTTCCTTTTTGGGTTGACTTTGTATTTGGATCCCTGAAGCATAAGTCTGGAGATAATGAGGAGTAAGAAAGATGGGGTTTGAGGAGAATTGGCTGACACTTTCAAGGTAATTACATTAAATAAGCTCATTTTAAAATCTTCCAGCAAGATAGGAATATCCTTATGAAGAGAACAAAGAGGGGCTGCCTTGGTCAACAAGAGAGTTTCTGTGGGATTTTGGGGTTGAGGCTACTCAATATGTGGATGTGTAGTTCTCCAGAGTATCCTCTTACATGTCCTTATTCCAATTTTCAGTGTTCCAGTATTTTCCAAACAATGTCTGGATTCTCATATGAGAGACCTGTCAAAACTGTGACTTCAATTGGTGTTAAAAATTTTAAAACCCTTCATTACTAAACTTTGAGGGATTTTATTAGTTCAGTTTGGGGTTGTTTGTTTTTTTGTTTTATTCCATATTCTTGACTCAAGTCAGGGACTGAAGATCAGGAATTGGAGCTTGTTGTTTTGTAGTGTTACATTGTCCAGACCCTTCTATTCCAAGTACAGATTTTTGGATCATTCAAAATTCTTGACTGTAAGCAAGTAAATAAACTTATCTACCTTAATGAGAAAAATAATTTATTAAAAGGTTATTCCATTCTGGCTGATGTGGCTCAGTGGTTGAGTAGAGGCCTACGAATCCAGAGATCATGGTTTGATTTCTGGTCAGGGCTTACGCCGGGGTTGCGGGTTTGATACTTAGTGTGGGGGCATGCAGGAGGTAGTTAATCAATGATTTTCTCTCATCATTGATGTTTCTATATCTCTCTCCCTCTCCCTTCCTCTCTGAAATCAATTTTTTAAAAAGGGTTATTATACAAGTTGTTGTGAGGACTGGAAAACAAGGCTACGAATACCCAGTCAAGAACAATACCAAAATCAGATTCAGAAAGGATCCTGTGAGCTCACATTGACAGTGCTGCTGAGCACAAAATACTGGTGCTTGTGCCCTTAGCACTGTTGGTCCCCTCCACTAGATACTGCTACTAATGTCACTGTCACTACTGCATGAAGAACTTGATTTTCCTGCCATGCTACTACTGCTCTGTCACCAAAGGGAGTTCCTTATGACTCCCATGATTTTAAAGTGGGTGCAGTCTAATTGGTGGAGTTTGAGTCACATACCTGGTTCCTAGTTGCAAGAGAAGCTGGGAAAAATGAGTATCTGGTATTTTTAGCCTTACAAAGGAAGACAGGCTCATCAAGTAGGTAAACATTCCCAATTCATCCCAGAAAGGGGCTTCAGATATTGGACAACCAAAATGAATGTCAATACCCACTACAGTGAGCAGCATGGAATCAAAGCAAATACAAATATTTGAAGAATATTGATAGCCAATGACAATGGTCTGTGATGTCTGAAGCATTTCTCCCTACTATCAGAAGATAACTATAGTAAGGATCAGAGCATTCCCTCCCTAGCACACTGCCAGCTCTCTGGACTTCCAATGTCTAGGCTTTACACTAAACCATTTCCCCTAAGAACAGGAACAAGACAGGGATGCCCACTCTCACCTCTCCTGTTTGACATAGTACTGGAAGTATTAGCCATTGCAATTAGACAAGAAGAAATAAAAGGCTCCAAATTGGAAAAGAAGAAGTAAAGCTGTCCTTATTTGCAGATGGCATGATACTGTACATAAAAACCTGAAGAACTCCATCCCAAAACTAATTGACTTAATAAATGAATTCGGTAATGTAGCAGGATACAAAATTAATTCCAAGAAATCCATGGCATTTCTATACTTAATAGTGAAATTACAGAAAGAGAGACTAAAAAAGCAATCCCATTTACCATCGCACCAAAAAAATTAAGATACCTAGGAATAAACTAACTAAGGAGGTAAAAGACCTATATGTAGAAAATTACAGGACACTGAAAAAAAGAGATAGAGAAAGATGGAAGAGCATACCATGCTCATGGATTGGGAGAATCAACATCATTAAAATGTCCATACTACCCAAAGCAATCTATAGATTCAATGCACTACCCATTAAAATACCAACGACATATTTCACAGACGTAGAAACAATTCTTCAAAGATTCATCTGGAACAAAAAAAGACCACAAATAGCCACAGCAATTCTGAGAAAGAAGAATAAAGTAGGTGGGATCTCAATACCAGATTTCAAGCTATATTACAAAGCAACTGTTTTCAAAACAGCCTGGTACTGGCACAAGAACAGACATATAGACCAATGGAATAGGATAGAGAATCCAGATATCCACCCAAACCACTATGCTCAACTAATATTTGACAAAGGAGGCATGAACACTCAATGGAGCCAAGATAGCCTCTTCAATAAATGGTGTTGGGAAAATTGGACAGATACATGCAAAAAAATGAAACTGGACCAACAACTTACACCACATATAAAAATAAACTAATAAATGGTTATAGGACTTAAACATTAGATGGGAAACCATAAAAATACTAGAGGAATCCACAGGCAGCACAATCTCAGACATATGCCAAAAGAACTTCTTCACTGATACTGCTCCAAAGGCAATGGAAGCTAAATAAAAAATAAAAAATGGGACTACATCAAGATAAAAAGCTTTTGCACAGCAAAAGAAACTATCAACAAAACAACAAGAAAGACCACTGTATGGGAGAATATATTTGCAAATGTTATAACTATTCATCTATTTTTTAATGAAGCATTGATCAGACTAGAACAGTTGTTCTTACCTGGGGATAATTCTGCAACCTAGGAGATATTTAGCAATGTCTGGAGACATTTTTCATTTTCATAAAGGCAGAGGGGGTTAGTGTGGGTAGAAGCCTGCATGTTGCTAAACATCCTACAATGCATAAGACGGCATCCTACAATAAAGAATTATCCAGTCCAAACTGTCAATGATGCCAAGGTTGAGAAATCTTGGACTAGCATTAAGTCCTTTCCTACTTTTTTTTTTTTTGGAAAATTTAGGAAGCCTTTATTACGAACTCGAGTCTGGGTTCACGGTTTCACTGACACAGCAGGGAAGCACCAGAGCCCCGAACCTCTGCAGCAAGTGCCTCTTATCCTCAGCGCAGGAGGACTTGGCTAACTTTAATTGGCTAAGTGTTACTCTTTATCTAAACTCTGATTAAGCAAGCAGCTTGGAATGCAGATGTCCTTCTTAGGGGTCGTTTGTACAACCCTGTGGTTTCTCAGAGCTGGGTGTGCCTCAGGTACCTGGTGTTCGTGTACGAAAACCACCAGTTGCTGGTTTTACTGCCTCCAGGCCTGAGGTCACCCTGACCTTAATTCGACTCCTTATGGGGGGAACACAGTCTGGTCCTTGCCCCTCCACATTCCCTACTGGTCTTATAGGGGAATCAAATCCTTGATTCCGACTGTTCCCACTCTCCGTCTGCTATGGGCTGGTAGTGGGAGTGTAGGACCATGAGCTTTACAGCCTGGATCCTTTATTGTATAAAGGAGGTTAATCCCCTAATAATGCAGGGCCCTATCAGGAGTACGAGGATGAGGAGCGTGAGGGGCCCCACTACAGCAGTGAGCAATGTGGTGAGCCATGGAGACCAGTTAAAAAGGTTTTCATACCAGTTCCCCTCCTGCTTAAGCTTTCTTCTCTGTCTAGTATAGGCTTTCTCAGTTGGCTTAAACTATCATGGATTACACCTGAATGGTTAACATAAAAGCAGCAAGTTTCCCCTAAAACTAAACATCGTCCACCTTGTTTTAGGAACAAGAGGTCTAATCCTAATAAACCGTAGTTGGGGGTCTACGGCTCTCCATGGGGCGAGGGTCTCATAGCCCCATGCGGTACAGTAGTAATCTTCCTCCCCCCACATTCGGGAGGTCCCTCTCGTGGACAGATATAATGGGGGGGGGACCTCCACAGTCCTTGTTCGAAACTAAGCTTCCCACATCCATATGATTTAACCCCGTCTCGGCTCCCTCGGGCCCCCATTGGAGAGTTGTTCCAATTTTCCCCAAATATCTTACATAAGTCAGTTTTTATCTGGGGAGCCCTGGGGGTGATAACATTATCCACATTTTTTCCATCCACAGTCCAAGTTACTTCCCACACATATGTGGGAGCTCTATAGGGGTTCCCGGTCACCCTTAGCATACAGTTGGTGAGGAGAAAGAGGGAGAGGAACGCTGCAGTCTGACCTTGAGGGGATCCCCCGTGTGAGCTACCCTCCACTATCCTCCTGTATCTTCAGCCTTCTTTATTTGAGTTCGGTGAATCCAATGCTTCTTCCCGGCTACCTTGACAGTGGTGGGGGTGCTCAGAATGACTTGGAAGGGTCCGTCCCATCGAGGTTCAAGGGAGTCCGGGTTATGTCTCTTTATTAAGACCAAATCTCCAGGTTGGAAGGCTGGGGTGTGGTCTACGTCTCCCAAGGTAGTCCGCTCCTGGTGGGCAGCTCGCACTGTCTTGTGGATAGCACTGGTTGGTAGAGCCTATAGAGACCTCAACCTGAGGCCCAGATGGCTTCAATCGATTGGATCGCGGTTTTTATGAAGAGATCACTCTGTCCCCTTTGGAACCCGGGACAGAGACTAGAGTATCCTCTCTGGGGTGTCCAGCCCTGGCTGCTCGGCCAGGGTATCTCGCTGGGGCCTCCAAATGTTGTGGGGTGACCCAGGTGGGACTCGAACCCACCTGAGAAAGATGACCACCAGACAGCCAACTGGAAAATTTAGGAAGCCTTTATTACGAACTCGAGTCCAGGCTCATGGTTCCACTGACACAGCAGGGAAGCATGAGAGCCAAGTCCTTTCCTTATTATTTTGGGCTTTAGAATATGTCTTATTCTTTTAATGGCTTCTACAAACACTTGACCTTACCAGTCAAATATTGATTTTATTTCTTTGGCTTCCCAGGGTATCTTGCCATCAATCCTATATCTTCTATAATGAAATTTACTATATGTGGTCTTGGGGATTTCCTCTTTTCTCCTTGAATAGGATGGCAGTTGTAATCCTTAGAAGTCCATAAGGATTATATATCCCAACAGTTCTCAAATGGGTACAATTTTTCATCCTAAGGGAAAGTTGGCAATATAAGACACTCGCAGTTTGTCATAACTGAAGGAGAGAGGGGTAGGCCCTGCTAAGTAGAGGCCAGGGATACTGCTAATCATCTGTCAATGAACAGGACAGCCATAAAATAAAGATTTATCTAGCCCCAAATTTCAGTGGCGCCACAGTTCAGAACTGTGATCTAGTCTCACTGAGATGAGACCTGAATAAAAGGTTATTCATATTAAGGTCCTTGACATGCAATGTAATTATCAGAGGTAGAAGGACAGACTTGGGCTAGGGAAAGCTGTTTTCATGTGGTTCCAGAGCCCAATAACTTGGGCATTCACAAGGAAGAGAAGGCAGCAGCACCAATAATGGCAAGCATCCAAAATGAAAAGGGAGAACAAAGGGCAATCCTTTTACACTCCATTGTATATTCTTTATATACAATGTAGAGATCTTAAAGCCTGGGGGAGGGCAGGGTTAAGTTAGAAACTCAGCTGTGGTGTCCACCTCTCAGTGACAAGGATTGGGCTAAGATAATATTGGTGCTGTGGAAACCATATTCCTGAGTAAGCACCTGTTATAGGTATTCTGTAGACTGTGGGGGACTCAGAGTGAAATAAGAGATAAGAGATATCCTTCTTGCAGGAACCTTGGGATCCAGAAAAAGAGAGATAGCAAGCATGCAGATGTCTCTCAGATACAGCAAGAGAGCATCACCCCAGAGGCACAAACAGGCATGGAACACCAAGAAAATCAGAGATAAAGAGGAAGAAATACATTTTATGTAGGACAAAAGGAAGGGAAGAAATTTTCTAAGTGAATTCTCTTGAAACTGCATTTGCACAGCAAGCATATTATTTTATTTACATTGCATATCTATTTAGGATGGGTTATTTAGGAGGCTGAAGGAGATTACAGGAAGCTAAAGACTCTCAAACCATGTCTTGTCCACACTACTGAACTTGCCTGAAGATTATATCATGGCTGGTAAACTGGGCCCAGCCAAGAGCAGTGGGAATGAACTGTGAGAGCTGCACACATAAAGGGAACATGTTCCAGAAGTTGTGCAACAGGGAAGGTCCAGGAGGCTCACCTCTTCCACTTTATACTGGGAATGACAATAGGCTTCAGTGGGGAGTCCAAGTATCCCTCCAGATGCTGCAGCAGTGGAAAGGAATACACAGTAGACAATGCACACATGCCCTAGCACAGGCAGAAGCAGTACACACACATTCATGTGCACACATGTGTGTGGGTACACACAGCTTCATATGGCCTTTATATAGTACCTTCATAGCACTTGCCTGCATGCCAAGTACAAGGAGTAAAGAACTAGTGACCAAGCTTGTCTTCTGAAACATACATACCATGTAACTCTGAAAATAAGATGAGAACTGTTACTTTGCAACCCAAAATACACTTCAGCTATTTAATTCTCACCTTGGTTAAAGACAATGGCTGTGCATGGCACAAATTCAGGGGTGCCATTCCAGTTTTGCAATGCAATGTTTTTGTCTAGTGGAAAGAGTAGTAGATGTGAAGGGATACAACCTGAGGTTCAAGCCCCAACACTAAAGCATGTGACCTGGACAGACTCTAATACATTAACTCTATGCCTCAGTTTCCTCATTTGCAAAACAGGGGTCCACTTTTAAGCTTATGAGAAACTCAAATAAGAGAAAGTATATCCAAGTACATCCTAAAATTTATAGCAGTATGGAAAAAGGATTTTATTACTATTATTTTCTTCATAGCTATCTACCAACAGAGTTTTAGTATTCACATACATATTTTTAAACCTCCCCTTTCCATATTGATGCCACTCAGATGTTCTCATATCTCACCAGCCTGTGGGTTCAAATGGAACCCAAGAATATTAATTATGTAACTGCAGATTTTCATCCCACCACCTTCTCTCTATATCCTTCCCATTTAGTGGGGTTTCTTCAAGTGTATCTGTGTGTTTATTGGCAGGTAGGTTCCCCCAGCCTTCTCAGCAGGGTCTGCTGCCTACAATTGGGCCTCCTTTCTTGTCATAGCTTCTGGGTCCCCAGAGAGAAGAGAACACAGTGTCCCAGTAGCTCCAATTGCCTCCCCAGGCACTGTACCCTTCACAGAGGCTGCATTGAACTTCAGCATAACAAAGCTTTATGGCACTGGTGCCCCTCTCTACTCTGTATTGCACATTGTCACCTGGACTCTAAAGGAGAACTGCTTGGACCCCAAGTCTCACAAAGTTCTTTTGGCCAAGTCTCCTTGGTTTCTGCCTTAAGACCTGCTTCCAGAAAATAAAATGTCCCTGATAGGGTTGGTCAAGGAACTGAACACCAACTCACCATCTCTCTGCCTATATCCCTGCCTTCCCCAACCCTCTTCTTTCTCCCTTCATCCAAAAAAGGAGACCCAGTTTTGCCAGATCAGCCGGGGTACTCTCAGGAGGAGCTGCAGCGGATCAGGAAGCTCCCCCATGTCCAGGAAATTAAAGGATGGCGGTACACTTCAAAAAAGAGCTCATACTACCGGACTGGCTTGGGGTTTAGGTGTTAGAACGCATGCATCAGTCCACCCACCTGGGGACCCGGAAATTAAGAGACTTAATTCAGCATGCTAGAATCAAGATTCACCAACAAGACTCAAAAATAAATCAAATTGTAGCCTCATGCAAGACCTGCCAACTCACAAATGCAAGAGCTGGGTCAGGTGATCAAGGAACCAGGCTCAGAGGTACCAAACCAGGGGCACAATGGGAAGTTGATTTCATTGAAATCAAACAAGGAAGTATGGTTATAAATATATTTTAATATTTATAGACACCTTCTCTGTCTGGGTAGAAGCGTACCCAACCAAGCATGAAACAGCCCAGACGGTCGCCAAGAAACTACTGGAAGACATCCTACCCAAGTATGGTTTTCCAGCTATGATAGGGTCTGACAACGGTCCAGCTTTCATTTCACAGGTAACACAGGTGGTAGCTAAAGCCATTGAGGCAGGTTGGAAATTACATTGTGCCTATAGGCCCCAGAGCTCAGGGCAGGTAGAGAGGATGAATAGAACTCTAAAAGAGACCCCTACCAAATTAACCATGGAGACTGGCGGGGATTGGATGGCTCTCCTTCCATATGGCCTTTACCGGGTAAGGAACTCTCCTTACACTCTAGGTCTTACCCCTTATGAGATCATGTTTGGCAGACCCCCCTAACCTTAAAGCTGAGCTTCTTGCTGAATTTGAGAATCAGAAGATATCTTTTCTCTTAAGAGGGTTGCAGAGGGTGCATGAAAACGTTTGGCCACGCCTCCGAGTGATCTACGAGGCTAGCCCAACCCCGACGCCTCACCAGTACAAGCCAGGGGACTGGGTGTTCATCAAGAGGCACCGTTGGGAGACCCTTGAGCCTCGCTGGAAAGGCCCCTACGTCGTCGTGCTGACCACACCCACCGTTCTCAAGGTTGACGGCATCGAGACCTGGGTCCATCATACGCACGCTTGCCCAGCTGACCCCTCTGCAATCCAGGAGGACTTCATCTCACAATGTAACATCAACCAGGACCAGGACCATCACAACCTGCTCAAGCTCAAGCTGCGGCACACTCGACCTGCCTGATGTTGGTAACTTTACTCGCCATCACTCCTACCACTGGGAGCCCACACACTCCCTATAATATTACATGGCAGATCATAGACGCCATCTCAGGGACAATACTTAATCAGACCTCCCAGATACACCCTAAGAACACTTGGTATCCAGACCTCTACTGTGACTTGCTAGACCTCATCCCCCTTAGCTGGGACCCTAGGGTTATATGGGGCCACTATTTCTATGTCTGTCCCGGGCATTCACGGAATCCTCGGAGGCACACCCAGGACCCATGCGGAGGAGCTGAGGACTACTTCTGTGCCTCCTGGTCATGCGTCTCGACTGGACACATCTGGTGGACCCCTCCCAAAACAGATGACCTAATAACTGTGGCCTAGCAGTCAGCACCCGCCTGTCAGGATCATCCCCACACCCCATGCAACTCTGTGCGGATATCCTTCACAAAACAGGGGAGAAAGCAATAGGATAGGACACTGGCAAAACCTGGGGAATTCGCATGTATGATACAATCAGACTTGGAGCTAGGGATCAGGGAGGATTATTTACCCTCCGGGTTCAAAACACTCCCCTTCACTATAACCCCCCTGTGGGAGTAGGGCCCAACAAGGTATTCGCAATGGCTCCTGCTCCCCGGCCCCAGCCAACTACCCCCCTAGTGCTCCCCACCAAGAGAGCATGGGTTGCACCCACCACGGGGAGCCGGACCCAGAGTCAGACTTTACCTCCTGAGTTAGACCCTCTCTTAAGCTTGATCATAGGAGCGCACCATGTCCTAAACGCCTCCAGGCCTGACCTAACCGAATCTTGTTGGCTCTGTCTAGGCATTGAACCACCATATTATGAAGGTGTTGCAGTCAAAGGCAATTATACAATGGCCCCAAATGCCAGTTCCTGCAGGTGGCAGCAAACTGCTGCAAGGCTAACCCTCCAGGGAGTGATAGGGCAGGGATCGTGCATAGGCAACGTGTCCTCAGACCAGTCACACCTTTGTAACAGAACCCTGGCCATTCCTGGGGAAGCAGTATATCTCCTGCTCCCTGAAAACGCATAGTGGGCATGTTCCAGCGGCCTCGTACCTTGCATCCATTCTTCAGTCCTTAACTCCAAAAATGAAGGCTTTTGCATACTCATGCAGTTAATTCCCAAGTTAATATACCACTCGGAAAAAGAAGTATTTGATAAGTTGGGGGCCACTAATTCAGGAAATAAAAGAGAACTCATCACGGCCCTAACCATGGCAGCCCTCCTGGGGTTAGGACTGGAGGGAGCAGGGACTGGGATATCCTCACTCGTCATGCAGGACAGGAACTATAGGGCCCTAAGAATAGCCATTGACTTGGACATAGAAAGAATTGAAAAATCCATCACCCACCTGCAAGAATTCCTCACTTCCTTGTCTGAGGTGGTGCTCCAGAACAGGAGAGGACTGGACCTACTACTCATGCAACAGGAGGGCTTATGTGCAGCCCTAGGGGAAGAATGTTGTTTCTATGTTGACCATTCAGGAGTTGTCAAGGAATCCATGGCCCTTATAAAAGAGGGATTGCAGAAGCATAGGCTAGAAAGGGAGCGGTCTCAGTCTTGGTATGAATCACTGTTTAATTGGTCCCCATGGTTAACTACTCTTATTTCCACCCTCATCGGGCCTCTTATAATTATTTTAATGCTTTTAACTCTTGGTCCTTGTATTATTAACAAACCGGTCAAATTTGTCATGGAGCACATAGGAGTAGTCCAATTAAAGGTTTTACAAGCCCAGTACCGGCCTTTAGCAATAGAAGAAGAGGCAGAAATGCATCCTGTCTCATGATTGAGATGTGTACCCCAAGACAAGGGGGGAATGAAAGGAAATAGACTCCCCTCCATCTTGTCCTATAAGGGCTGGGACCCCTGCCTAAACCCCCCTCCCTTTTCTGGGAGTGGCCACAGGTATGCCAGCAATGTCTTAACTTCCCCAACCCTCACCTGAAAGGACCAATGAAGCTCCAGAGACACAGCTAAGGTCCTAATTAGGCTTAACCACAGAAAGACCCCAATTCAAGTGACCAATCTCTGTAACCCTCATCACTTTCCCAAGCCCCCTAATTATCCTACCCCATAAAACTCATTGTTCCCACCCGGTTGGCTCTCTTGCCTCGCTGCTGTGCCAGAAAGAGTCTGAGAGCCAAACCCAGGTTTGAATAAAGACTCTTTGCTTTTGCATCAGAAAAGGCTCCATAGTGGTGGATTATTGGGGACCCTGAACTCTGGGCACAACATATGTGCTGTGTGCTTGCACCCACCATGGTTTAGGCTGTGCCACAGTTTCAGCTGCAGCTACACACTAGTCCTTGCCTGCAGAACTCCCAGGTCAACGCGTTTCCATGCACATCTGCAGTGTGCCTTCGTGCCAGTTTGCGAAGCACACCAGTCCCTGTGTTTGCAGGTCAGGGTCGCCCCATCTGTGGTGCCCTAGGTCCTGTGTTTGTGTGTTCTGGTCCCCTTGTCTGTGGTGTGCCCTCCTATCTGATTTTTGGAGCTCCCTGGTCACCTGCGTTTGCAGTGTACCCTCAAGGCCGACACCCAAGGCAGGTTTTCAGCAGCACATTTCTGGCTGTCCACCAGCTAAACAGTGCCTAGGAGCCACTGGGAGCCCCCGCAGGTGTGATTTTTTAACTCTGGACACCACAGCCAAGCCTCTCCAGGGTATAGGCCTCTGAAACACATCACCTGGACAGACAGGTCCTTGGTGCCACTGTGTATCCCCACTGGGCACGCGTGATCTCAATTAAGGGTGCAAAACAGCAAAAATAGAGACACTCCTCTCCACAGCTGCCGACTTCTAGACACCACAGTTGTGCTGCTCAAGCTCACAGATCTACATCAAGAAAAACCGAAAAGCTCAAGTAGGAAACCACAATAAATTAACAAACAATGGAGAACTGAGAGAATACACCAGTAGCACCATACCCCCCAAAAACAACCTGGGTAGTAAAGCAATTGGATCTACAATTAAAACATTACAGGAAAACATGGGAAGACGTATAAGCAATCCCCAAAGGAAAGAAAGAGGAATCACCAGAAAGGGAGTTAGATGAAATTGAAGTGACCAGCATTTCAGAGAAAGAATTCAAAGTAATGGTTTTAAGGATGTTTAAATGGATGGAAGACAAATACATACAACTCAGTGACAATATCACACAACTCAATGAGAACTATAAGGACCTGAATGAGAATGTCACTAACATGAAACGAAACCAAGAGGAGATGAAGAACGACATAGCTGTAATAAGGAACACAATGGAAGGCCTAAACAGTAGACTAGAAGAGGCTGAGGACCACATCAGCAAATTAGAAGACAAGGTAGGAAAAAACACACAAACACAGCAACAACTGGAAAAAAGACTTAAAAAACAAGAAGAGAGCCTAAGGGAGCTTTCGGACAACACAAAACGAAACAACATACACTTAATTGGGATACCAGAAGTGGAAGAAAAGCAAGGAATAGAAAACATATTAGAAGAAATAATAACAGAAAATTTCCCTGATATTAGCAAGGAAAAAATATGGAAGTCCAAGAAGTACACAGAGTCCCAAACAAGCTGAACCCCCAAAAAACTGACACCAAGACACATCATAATTAAATTGGTGAACACTAATGGCAAAGTAAGAATCTTAAAGGCTGCCAGAGAGAGACAGAAAGTTATCTACAAGGGATCTCCTATTAGAATATCAACTGATTTCTCAACAGAAACACACCAGGCCAGAAGGGAATGGAATGAAATATATAAAGTGATGCAAAACAAGGGTCTGAACCCAAGAATACTATACCCAGCAAGGCTATCATTCAAAATTGAAGGTGGAATCAGGAGCTTTACAGACAAGAAACGGCTAAGACAGTTTATCATTACTAAGCCAATAATGCAAGAAACGCTAAAGGGTCTGCTGTAAAAAGAAGAAAGAGAAAGACAAAAACAAAACAAAACAAAACAACTCAAAAAAACCACAAACACTAAGGAAAAATGACAACAAATATGAACTTGTCAATAACATCATTAAATATAAATGGGTTAAATGCACCAATCAAAAGACATAGGGTAGCTGAATGGTTACAAAAAAAGACCTATACATTTGCTGTCTATAAGAGACCCACCTCAGAGAAAAGAATTCACACAGAATGAGAGTGAAGGGATGGAAAAACATTTTTCAGACAAATAGAAATGAGAAAAAAGCTGGGGTAGTGATACTTATATCTGATAAAATAGACCTCAAAGTAAAGGCTATAACAAGAGATAAGGAAGGCCACTACATAATATTAAAAGGAGCAATTAATCAAGAAGATATAACTCTGGTAAACATTTACAAACCTAACACAGGATCCCCTAAATACATAAAAAAACTCCTGGAGGATATCAAGGGAGAGATCAACAACAATCCAATCATAGTAGGGGATTTTAATACACCACTGACATCTCTGGACAAATCTCCTAGACAAAAAATCAGCAAAGAAAGAGCAATTCTAAATAACTCACTACATCAGATGGACCTAATTGACATCTTCAGAGCATTTCACCCCAAAGCTATAGAATATACATTCTTCTCAAGTGCACATGGGACATTCTCAAAAATAGACCACATATTGGGTCACAAGCAAAGTCTCCCCAAATTCAAAAAGATTGAAATCATATCAAACATTTTCTCAGACCACAATGGCATAAGATTAGAAATACACTACAATAAAAACATTCCAAAAAATTCAAACACTTGTAAGTTTAATAGCATATTACTAAACAATGATTGGGTTATAAATGAGATCAAAGAAGAAATTAAAAATATTCTTGAGACTAATGACAATAAAAACACAACGCAAATGCTATGGGACACAATGAAAGTAGTGCTGAGAGGGAAGTTTATAGATCTACAAGCCTACCTCAAAAAACAGGAAAAAAATGGTAATGAATCACCTAACTCAACAGCTCAAAGAATTAAAAGAGAGCAACAAGAAAAGCCCACTGTGAGCAGAAGGAAGGAAATAATAAAGATCAGAATGGCCTAGAGACAAAAAAAAAAAAAAAGATACAAAAAAAAATCAATAAAACCAAGAGCTGGTTCTTCAAAAGAATAAACAAGATTGATGAACCTCTAGCCAGGCTCACCAAGAAGCAAAGAGAGAAGACCCAAATAAACAAAATCAGAAATGAGAGAGGAGAAATGACTACAGACCCCACAGAAATACAAAGGATTGTTAAAAAATATTATGAACAACTCTATTCTAACAAATTTCACAATCTAGAGGAAATGGACAGATTTCTAGAAAAACACAACCTTCCAAAACTCACACAGGAAGATTCTAAAAATCTCAACACACTGATAACTATGGAAGAAATTGAAGCAGTCATCAAAAAGCTTCCAGCAAACAAAAGCCCAGGGCCAGACAGCTTCACAGGGGAATTTTACCAAACATTCATAGAAGAACTAAAACCCATTCTTCTCAGACTATTCCAGAAAATTCAAGAGGAAGGAACAGTTCCAAACTCCTTCTATGAAGCCAGCATCTCCCTAATACCAAAACCAGATAAAGACAACACAATGAAAGAGAATTACAGGCCAATATCCCTTATGAACATAGATGCCAAAATCCTCAGCAAAATTCTAGCAAATCGAACCCAGTAGTACATCAGAAAGATCATACACCATGACCAAGTAGGATTTATCCCAGAAATACAAGGATGGTACAATATCTGCAAATCAATAAACATGACACATCACATAAACAAATTGAGAGATAAAAATCACATAGTCATATCAATTGATGCAAAAAAAGCATTTGACAAAATCCAGCACCCTTTTTTTTCCTATTTTATTTATTTATTTTTAATTAAATCTTTATTATTCAGATTATTACATTTGTTTCTCTTTTTTCCCCTCCATAGCACCCCTCCACCCAGCTCCCACCCCTCCCTCTGCCCTTAGCTCCCTCCCATTGATCTCATCCATAGGTTTATGATTTTTGTCCAGTCTCTTCCTGTATACCCTTCACCCCTTTTCCCCTAAGAATTAAGAGTCCACTCCCTTTCTGTGCTCCTGATTCTATTATATTCACCAGTTTATTCTGTTGATCAAATTTTTAATTCACTTAATTTTTAGATTCACTTGTTGATAGATATGTATTTGTTCATAATTTTTTGGCTTTTAACTCTTTCTTCTTCCTCTTCTAGAAGAGTACCCTTCAGCATTTCATATAACACTGGTTTGGAGTTGATGAACTCCTTTAGCTTTTTCTTATCTGTGAAGCTCTTTATCTGCCCTTCAATTCTGAGTGTTAGCTTTGCTGGATAGATTATTCTTGGTTGTAGGTTCTTGCTATTCATCACATTGAATATTTCTTGCCACTCCTATCTGGCCTATATGGTTTCTATTGAGAAATCAGCTGACAGTCGTATGGGTGCTCCCTTGTAGGTAATAAACTGTTTTTCTCTTGCTGCTTTTAATATTCTCTCTTTGTCTTTTGCTCTTGGTATTTTAATTATGATGTGTCTTGG
The DNA here is from genome assembly GCA_004026805.1 of Lasiurus borealis. Taxonomy (NCBI): domain Eukaryota; kingdom Metazoa; phylum Chordata; class Mammalia; order Chiroptera; family Vespertilionidae; genus Lasiurus; species Lasiurus borealis. Next base: position 51,998 of record PVJN01001991.1, read on the forward strand.
TGTGTTCCTCTTTGGATTCCTTTTATGTGGGGTTCTGTGTGCTTCCTGGACTTGTAAATCTATTTCTTTTACCAGATATGGGAAGTTTTCAGTCATTATTTTTTTAAATAGGTTTTCATTATCTTGCTCTCTCTCTTCCTCTGGCACCCCCACAATTCTGATGTTAGTATGCTTGAAGCTGTCCCAGAGTCTCCTTACATTATATTCACATTTTTGGATTCTTTTCTCTTCTTGCTTTTCCAGTTGAGTGTTTTCTGTTTCTTTATATTTCAAATTTTTTACTTGATTCTTGCCTTTCTCTAGTCTGCTGTTAGGACTCTGTATATTTTTTATTTCAATCAGTGTCTCTAGTTGGTCGTTTTTCATCTCCTCTTGGGACTCGCTAATTTTATGCATCATCTCTAGCATCTCTAGTTGGCTCTTTTGTATTTCTAGTAGGCTTTCGCTAAATTTATCCATCTTTTCTAGCATATTCTTGAAAAACCTTACAAGCATGGTTTTGAACTCTATATCCAGTCGTTTTTTTCCCTCCATTTCTTTTGTTTTTGATCCCCTCCCTTGTCTTGGCATTTTCACTATGTCGGGGAAACTTTTTTATTTGCAAGACCACAGAAGCCTCTGTTGACCTTGGGATGGGTGGAGTCTCAGGGCTTAAGGGACCGCCTTGCCTTCCAGTCGGCCCCACCCTCCACGGCCCCGGAGTCTCACGTGACTGGGTAATCGCTGAAGCGGTCCTTGTGCGCACGCCCGCAGTGCCTCTAGACCGCTGCCTCTCCAGCTCCCCTACTCCCCTGCGCACCAGGACCACATGAGTCTAGATCTCCAGGGTTTCGCCTGAAACAGGGGCCCAGTGGATTCAGAAGTGGCACAGTTGGGAGGGTCTGTCTCCCGCCCAGTCGCAAAAGCCAGCAGCACAGTCAGCAATCTGTCCTCCATGCGGCACCGGTGCCAACGTGTGTGCGCATGCGCCACCATGACCAGACCTCCTATCTTTTGTGACTCCCCTAAATTTCTGTGCACTTCTCCCTTTTCACAGTCCAATCTCCCCCCGTAGGAGTTTCAGCTGGATCTGGGGTTTAGTGTCGTAGGATAAGGGGTTCAATGCCATTGGGGGTCTCCGTTTCCCTCCAGTCAGAGAAAGCCAGCCAGGTACTCGCGCACCCGCTCTCTCAGCATGCGCGTCTCCGTACCTCAGCTTTTTGCAGCTCCTCTGGGTCTCTGTGAGCCCCTCTCTTTCCTTCTAGCTGTAGAACTTCCACTCAGCCAGCTTTCCTGTGGTTCTGGATGATGTCCGTTCTGTCTTTTAGTTGTAGTTTTGAAATTTTTGTGCAAGGCAGCAGCATAGGTGTTTACCTATGCCACCATCTTGGCTCCTCCCCTCACTTTCCCAGCACCCTTTCTTAATAAAAACTCTCAGCAAGGTGGGAATAGAAGGATCATACCTCAACATATTAAAAGCCATAAGTGACAAACCCACAGCCAACATCATACTCAATGGGCAAAAACTAAAACCATTTTCCCTAAAAACAGGAACAAGACAGGGATGCCCACTCTCACCACTCCTATTTAATATAGTGCTGGAAGTATTAGCCATTGCTAACAGACAAGAAAAAGAAATAAAAGGCATCCAAATAGGAAAAGAAGATGTAAAGCTGTCCTTATTTGCAGATGACATGATACTGTACATAGAAAACCCTAAAGATCCATCAAAAAATTACTAAACTTAATAAATGAATTCAGCAATGTAGCAGGATACAAAATTAACACCAAGAAATCTTTGGCATTTTTATATACCAATAATGAACTTACAGAAAGAGAGACTAAAAAAGCTATTACATTTACCATCACACAAAAAAAAATTAAGATACCTAGGAATAAACCTAACTAAGGAGGTAAAAGACATATATGCATGTAAATTTCACCAAAGACATCAAAAGACATAAGAGACCCAACTCAGAGAAAAGAATTCACACAGAATGAGAGTGAAGGGAAATGAGAGTGAAGCCAGCATCTCCCTAATACCAAATACGTATATGCAGCTTCATAGACCTAGAATGAACTTTCCAAAAATTCATCTGGAATAAAAAAAAAAAGACCCCAAATAGTTGCAGCAATCCTTACAAAGAAGAACAAAGTAGGTGGGATCTCAATGCTAGATTTCAACCTGTATTACAAAGGCACTATTCTCAAAACTGACTGGTACTGGCACAAGAACAGACACATAGATCAATGGGATAGGATACAGAACCCAGAAATCGACCCAAACCACTCTACTCAATATTTAACAAAGGAGTCACGAACATACAATGGAGTCAAGACAGTCTCTTCAACAAATGGTGGTGGGAAAATTGGACAGAAACATGCAAAAAAATGAAACTAGACCACCAACTTACACCAATACACAAAAATAAACTCAAAATGGATTAATGACCTAAACATAAGACAGGAAACCGTAAAAATACTAGAGGAATGCACAGGCAGCAAAATCTCAGACATATGCAGAAGGAACTTCTTCACAGACACAGCTCCTTGGGCAATGGAAACTAAAGAAAACAAAATGGGACTACTTCAAAATAAAAAGCTTTTTTTTTTACTTTGAAAAGTTCAGTTTATTATAATTTCAAGTAGATTTACAACTATTGCACTTATCATTCTGCTGACTGCCAAAATTTAAGAGGATATTTTTCTCCAATAAAGCTAAGTTTCCATGATTTTTAATGTAATATGTTAAAATTACATAGGCAAATATGTATACCTCATGTCCTTCTCCAGGTACATACCCTACTTCTTATTATACAGCTGGCTGCAAATGAGAATTTAATTGGAATAATGTTTTAAGTCCCATTTCTCTTCAAATTACTGGAGTAAAATTTGATACGAGTTTTCTTTATATTGTCTTATTTACCCAAAACATGTAGAAGAAATAGCCTCCATATCAATTATATCCACATAACTGGCAGATGACTTTTAATCAAAGATGAAGTAAATAACTCTTCTCTTAGAAAACACCATCTCATGTTTGCCCATTAGCTGCCTAACTTTTTGGACAATGGGAAATAATAGAAAACACTAAAAAGTGGCCCTGTATATGAAATTCTTAAAAATTGAAGAGTTATGAACATTGTTGGGAAAGTGTTTCACATTTCCAATAAATTCTATTCCACTGATTTGTTTGGAGGATTGTCTATAACATATATGGCTTTAAACTGAATTGATTCAGTTGCATAAAGAACTGCTTTTATCTTAAGCTTGACATGCACAACAGTGGATATAGCAGGAAAGTATGTTTTTTTAATTTTATTTACTCTAATAATTTTGAATGGGTGAGCTGGGAAAAAAACAAAAACAGAAGTATCAGCCTTCAGTCTTCTTAAATTATTTTTCATTTGATTATATTGGGAAGAAATGAGCTGTGGGGCTTGGCATTGTTTTTCATCATAACAGTTACTCTGTATTTGAGATAAGGTGATTCATAATGTATCACTATAACAAGACACAACTTTTATATATCACTGGGGGAACACAAATTAAATGAATTTTCCTTTGGGTACCAGTAATTGTTAAAAAGAATGATTGCAAATTCAGAAAATGTGCCTTATAACAACTCTGTATTAAGTATAAATGGAGAAAGGAGTAAGTACAGCAAATATGTGGAAGGGTTAGTCATATTAGCAAGGCATCTCAGGATGGTTTTGGTTCATTTCACTAAGATGCTTCAAATTTTAATCCCCTTTAAATTCTTGGACAAAGGGGAAATACTTATTAACACCAGAAGCATTTGGTGAGCATGAGCTGATTCACCACATTCTTACATAGGCTCCAATTAGTTAATGAACTACCCCCTCCTAAAGCAAGGATTTGCCCTGATAATAAGAAAAATGCACTCAAGCTGTTAGAATTAATTTAAATATCACAAATGAAATTTAGATTACCAACCATGTCTTGATGGTTACAGTATGTAGAATATTGAATGTCCTCTTTTTAAACTAAAGTAAAAAAAAAAAAAAAAGAAGCGGCATGTATAATTGATTTTTGCTGATGAAAATAGATGTTGAAGCACAGCTTTTGCATCTAGGCCTCCTTGTGCTGCCCTGTCACCAAGCACTTTCTCTGTGGGACGTGCTTAACTGTCTTGCTCATCCTGCTGATGTTTTCCTTGGTAGAATACTTGCTCATTGATTTTCATGTGTATGTTTCTACTGTGATGAAATCCAGACATTTTTTGCTTTCAGAAAATTCTAGTGTACCATTACAGCATAGATATTTCTTTCAGTTTATAAAATAGTGCAAAAAAAAAAACCCCATATCTGATAGTCAAAGTGATAGTTCTTGTGCCAAGGGATACAGTCAAGCTTCACCTTTAGCCAAGTTATAAAACCTGAACATAGTTTTTGGGAAATATTCCAGATTTTCCCATTAATTCTCCACTCATCCAGTTATCGTCTACAAATTCCAGCTCTGTAATTGTATCTCCAGCCTTGAAGGAAAGCTCATCTTCATTGTTCCCATGGAAATCATACAAGGCTTTGGTCTTTCTCCCATTCAATGCTAAAGTAGACATACTTTTTATATCAGCTGGGCAGGGTCCCACAAAGACTGCTGGGAAGATCCCTTCCCTGTCTCGCAGTCTGCCCTTGTACCACTCGGAGTCCAGCTACTGGAGGATCAAGATCCATTCTCCCCTCCTGAAGGGTAAGTCCTCACTGGTCTCCGCTGTAAGACTGTCATCCTGAGAATTTGCTCCAGAATCTTCTTTTTTGGTCTTCAGTGGTACCTTTGTGCTGAAAACATTTGTACCAGAGGTGGGATGATCCTCAACGAGTTCCACAAGGTTAAGAGGGGAAATCTTAGTTCTGCCTCGAGTTTCTCCTCCAGCCCATTCTTCATTCACATACTCATTAAGAACAATACTTTCTCCCTCCAAGAAATTTAGCACATCCTTCAGATCTCCAATAGATTCAAACTGAGCACCACATCTTGGACTTTTATTAACACAGTGAGTTGAAACTGATTCTCTTTTCCCATTTCCTCCTTCTGGAACATCAATAATTACTTTGACATGGTTGGCAGGAAATATCCCAGTCTGGTTTCTACATTTCCCTCTGTACCAATCTGTATCTATTTTTTCCAGAAGATAAACAATTTCTCCAGAAGTGATACTCAAATCACTTCTTGTTCTCCTCAAAAATCATGAAGAATGACAACATAAGGAGCACTACTGTCAACAGGCTTCTGAATGTGGCTTGGATCCTTACAAGAGAGTTCTCCTCGATTTTTTGAGACAATGTCTTCATTGGCATTCCCATGAGGCACAGACAGCATGTATTTCCTGTAGAGAGGGTGTCCTGGCTTAGGGCGAGGGGGTAGCACCAGATCTTTACTTTTAAAAACCTGACTCTTGGTTTCTGTGAGTCAGGAAGCCACATATATATAAAAAGGCCACGAATAACCACAGCAATTCTGAGAAAGAAGAATAAAGTAGGTAGGATCTCAATACCAGATTTTAAGCTATATCACAAATCAACTGTTCTCAAAACAGCCTGGTACTGGCACAAGAACAGACATATAGACAAATGGAGTAGAATAGAGAACCCAGATATCCACCCAAACCACTATGCTCAACTAATATTTGACAAAAGAGGCATTAACACACAATGGAGCCAAGACAGCCTCTTCAATAAATGGTGTTAGGAAAATTGGACAGACACATGCAAAAAAAAATGAAACTGGACTACCAACTTACACTATATACAAAAAATAAACTCAAAATGGATACAGGACTTAAACATTAGATGGGAAACCATAAAAATACAAGAGGAATCCACAGACAGCACAATCTCAGACATATGTCAAAAGAACTTCTTCACTGATACTGCTCCAAGAGCAATGGAAGCTAAAGAAAAAAATAAACAAATGGGACTACATCAAAATAAAAAGCTTTTGCACAGCAAAAGAAACCATCAACAAAATAACAAGAAAGACCACTATATGGGAGAACATATTTGCAAATATTATCACTGATAAAGGTTTAATCTCCAATATCTACAGCCAACTTATACAACTTAATAAAAGGAAGATAAATGATCCAATAAAAAAAAATGGGCAATGGACCTAAATAGAACCTTTTCGAAAGATGACAGAAGGAAGGCCAAGAGACACATGAAAACATGTTCAAAGTCATTAATCATCCGAGAGATGCAAATCAAAACGACAATGCAATACCATCTTACAGCGGTCAGAATGGCAATCATCAACAAATCAACAAATGACAAGTGTTGGCGAGGATGCGGAGAAAAAGGAACCCTTGTGCACTGTTGGTGGGAATGCAGACTGGTGCAGCCACTGTGGAGAACAGTATGGAGTTTCCTCAAAAAACTAAAAATGGATCTCCCATTTGACCCAGCAATCCCACTCTTAGGAATTTATCCTAAGAAATTACAAACACCAATCAGGAAGGATTTATGCATCCCTATGTTCATAGCAGCACAATTTACAATAGCTACAATTTGGAAACAGTCTAGGTGCCCGTCAGCAGATGAGTGGATCAGAAAACTATGGTACAACTACACAATGGAATTCTATGCTGCCATTAAAAAGAAGGAATTCTCACCATTTGTAGCAACCTGGGTGGAACTGGAGAGCCTTATGCTTAGTGAAATAAGCCAGTTAATGAAGGAGAAGCACCACATGATCTCACTCATTTGTGGATAATAAAGAACATTGTAAACTGATGAACAAAAGGATAGATACAGAGGCAGTAAAGCATCAAACAGACTGCGTGCTCCAAACAAAAGGAATCTGAAGAGGACCACACCAAGACACATCATAATTACAATGCCAAGAGCAAAAGACAAAGAGAGAATCTTGAAAGCAGAAAGAGAAAAACAGTTAGTTACCTACAAGGGAGTACCCATACAACTGTCAGCTGATTTCTCAACAGAAACTATGCAGGCTAGAAGGGAGCTGCAGGAAATATTCAAAGTGATGAATGGCAAGAACCTACAACCAAGATTACTCTACCCAGCAAAGCTATCATTCAGAATTGAAGGACAGATAAAGAGCTTCACAGACAAGTAAAAGCTAAAGGAGTTCATCACCACCAAACCAGGATTATATGAAATGCTAAAGGGTATTCTTTAAGAAGAGGAAGAAGAAGAAAAAAGTAAAGATAAAAATTATGAACAATAAAGTGATAACAAATATATACCTATCAACAAGTGAATCTAAAAATCAAGTGAATAAAGAATCTGATGAACAGAATAAGCTGGTGAATACACTAGAATTAGGGGTATAGAAAGGGAATGCACTGACAATTCTCAGTGGGAAAGGGGTGTGAGGGATGCAAGGAGATATTGAACAAAAATCTGACACCTAAGGATGAGGACAGTGACGAGGGTAAGCGAGGGGTAAGGGCATGGGGTTGGGAGTGGTGAATCAGGTGGAGGCGAGCTATGGGGGCACAAAAAGAGGAACATCTGTAATAAACTGAACAATAAAGATTTATTTAAAAAATAAAAATAAATAAATCAGTATTCACTATTTTTAAAATTTGTACAAATAAAATCATATACAGGTGTTCTTTTAAGTTTAGTTTTGTTTTTGTTTTAGTTGATTCTCACCCAAGGATATTATTCCATTGACTTTTGAGAACAATGAAAGTGAGAGCAAAAAACAGAGAGAAACATTGATGTAAGAGAAACACATTGATTGGTTGCCTCCTGCACAAGCCCCATTCAGGCTCCAGCCCAGGAAGGTGCCTGTAACTAAGGTACATGTCCTTAACTGGAATCAAACTTGGAACCCTTTGGTCTGCAAGCCAATGCTCTATCCACTGAGCAAAACCAGCTAGGGCTACATATGGTCTTTTGATTCTAGCTTCACTTGCTAGTATTTTTGTAAGATTCATTCATTTTGTTATGTATAGCAAGGCTTACAATATTGCTGTGTAATACTCCAATTAATGAGAACACAATTTATTTATCCATTCTCCTATTCACAAACCTTTGGGTTATTCCCAGTTGATACATTCTTGTACATGTATGCATGCAATTTTGATTAAAATAAAAATTATAGTGGAACAGCATGAAGATATGCATTTAGTAAGAAAAAAGCAAGGTATAAAATTATATGTATACAATTACTATAACTATTCATAAATTCATTCAACCACAAGAAAAAATTTTAGCATCTTCTATCTGCCAGGCAATGATATAGGCACTGTTGTTTCAATGGTGAAGATAATTATGGCTTCTGCCTCTCAGTGACTTAGAGAGTAAGAGAGAGAAGGCATAAAGACCTGTAATTACATGTCTGACGACTATCTGAAGCAGAATTGCAGTGATCTATTCTAACACAGCAATCCAATTGATTCCTGGTCAGGGCACATTTACATTGCGATCTGAAAGAAGAGAAGAAGTTAACTGGGTGAAGTGGAATGAGGAATTGGTAGAAATGGCCTTCTAAGGAGGAGGTACAGAACATACTTAAAAGGCCTAAGAAGGAAAAGAACAAAGTGTGTCCAAAAAATGAATCAAGTTCATTCCTGGAACATAGAGAATGAGGACAGTGCTGCAGGCCTCAGCTGTGTTGGGCCATGTAAACTAAGAACTGAAAGGAGTCCACTGGGTTTAAGACTTTGAGGTCATTTATGACTTTAATAAGAGCAATTTCAGTGGCATGGTGAAGGCAGAAGTCAGGTGGGTTAGGAATGAGTTGAAGGCAAGGACATGAATATAAAAATAACTGGGAGGAAATACAAAAAATGAAAAAATCTGTATTAAGTAAGGATGGGATTATGTATGTCTTTTTTCTTTAAACTTTCTTTTACATCTATTTATCTTTTTAAAGGAAAATTGAACTAACATGCAACAATTTAAAGATTTACATGAAGGTCAAAAATTACATTTTTTAGAGAGAGAGCCTGGGTACCAATTTTACTCTTAGTCTTTCGGGATTATTTGAATATCCTATATTGTGAAAATGAGGTACTTTAAATATATCAGAAATACATTGTTTTCATTGTATAGTAAAAACATTGTTGAATGTGTTAGTAATAAAGAATCGATCATACTGTCAAACCTCAGAGGGAAGGTAGGGGAGGGTGGGAATAAAGGGGAGAGATCAACCAGAAGACTTATATGCATGCATATAAGCCTAACCAATGGACACAGACACCAGGGAGTGAGGGCATGAGTGGGCAGGGGTGGGAGGGGCCAATGGGGCAATAAGGACTCATATGTAATATCTTAATCAATAAAGAAGAAATAAAATTAATTAATTAATTAAATAAGATAAAGAAAAATAATGTAGGGCCTGGGTGTGCTGATTTTCATTTGCTACACACACATATACACATACACACACATTTTTTAATATAAAACACATGGTGTAGTGAGGTCAGTAAATCTGATAATTCAACTTTGGCCAAAAATCAAAGACAGTTTCACAACTTCAAGTGCCTTCATGCCACAAAATGGAAACAAAATGGAGCTGTCAGAAACAAAGAAAAGTTTATGTTTATAGAAATGACGTCCCTCTTTAGGGAATGCATACCTTTGGCAGAAACACTCTACATATTTATGCCAAAGGCTTTATTCAGAAGATGAAAGGTTTATTTTATTTGAAAATCAAGGCATAAGTAATCCAAGTAGTAAGCAATATTTAGAAAAAGATTACTCTCCTCCTCATGAACACTATTTCTCTTGTGGCCCTAATACTTTATTTATTATATCTGTTATCTTGACTCTCTTAATTTAGTAACTCATCTCTAATTTCCTTCAACACCAGATATTGCTCAGAAAAGCAACTTAATAAATTCTAATTAATATATTTTTACATGCATTCATCCAACATGGCAGTGGACCAGAGGTAGAAGCCTTTACCTTTACAAATGCATTTGCTTTTCCTATTCAGATGTTCATTGGTTTCAATGTCTTCTTTGGCTACTAGGTCATTGCTGTTACTGACTCTGCAGAAATCCAAATGGCCTATATAGCATCAAACTTTGGTTTACAGTCCTCTGAGTAATGAAAAATAATTTTATCCACCAGAATACTGGCCCAAGATTTGAACTAATTGCTCATATTATGTTACTTTTCCAGCAACTTTCATCAACTTCAGCTATGTCTTATAATTAACATTATCATCATAACAACATAAACCTTTGTAATTAATTTGCTCATGAACTCTTTACTCCCAAGAAACAGTGACTCATTATCTTTAATTTTCAATACATACTCTATTTTTCAATTTTATATTTAACATTCTGAGATAAAAAATCAGTTTCTTCAGGGTCTCATAAAGACAAAATTGCTGAGATGGGAAACAGGCTCGTGACAGCATAGGTGGGAGAAGGCAGTCACATTCATAAGACTGGCCCCTAGGGTTCAATGTCCTTCAGGCCACAGTCATCCTACTTATGTGCATGGGGTACATTCCAAGATCTCCAGTGGATGCCTGAAATTACGGATAGCACTGAACCATATATGTCCATAGCATTTTGGACTGAGGTTGACCAAGAGTAACCAACATTTCGGGAAACTGAAACTGCTAAAGTGCACCCAGGAGAAAGTGAACTACATAACTAGACAACCAGAGAAGAGAGACCACTGGCAAAGAAACAGCCTGCATATGAAAGAAATGCAGGCATCACCAGAAAAGCAAGTAAACAAAATGTAAGCAAGCAACCTCCCAGAGAAAGAGTTCAGAGAAATGGTTAGAAGGTGGCTGAAAAGAATGGAAGACAAATTCAACAATATGAGTAAGAACCAAGAGGAAATGAAGAAGAACCAACAAGATATGAAAAATGACATCACTGCTGTAAAGAATTCAATAGAAAGCATCAAAAGTAGACTAGAAGAAGCAGAGGACCACATCAGTGAACTAGAAGATAAGGTAGGAAAAAATACCCAAGAACAGCAACTTCTAGAAAAAATATTAAAAAGCAAGAGGAGAGCCTAAGGGAACTTTGGGATAACACAAAACAAAACAACATCTGCATAATTGGGGTTCCAGAAAGAGTGGAAACTGAACAGGATTAGAGAACCTGTTTGAAGAAATAATGACAGAAAATTTCCCCAATATAGGAAAGAAAAAACCCACACAAATCCAAGAAGCTCACAGAGTCCCAAGCAAAATTAACCCCAACAAACTGACACCAAGGCACATTATAATTAAATTGGCAAACACCAACGACAAAGTAAGAATCTTGAAAATGGCCAGAGAGAGACAGAAAATTACCTACAAAGGAACCCCCATCAGACTAGGGACTGTTTTCTCAACTGAAACTCATCAGACCAGAAGGGAATGGAATGAAATATACAAAGTCATGCAAAGGAAGGGTCTGAATCCAAGAATACTGTCCCCAGCAAGGCTATCAATCAAAATTGAAGGTGCAATAAGGAGCTTCACAGACAAAAAAGGATTAAGGGAATTTATTACAACCAAACCAGCAATGCAAGAAATGTTAAAGGGTCTACTGTTTAAAAAAAAGAAAAGATAGAAAGAAAGAAAGGAAGAAAGAAAGAAAGAAAGAAAGAAAGAAAGAAAGAGAGAAAAGAAAAGAAATAGGAAGCAAAGAAGGAACAGAGGGGTAAAGAATAAAATGATGATGAATAAGTACCTATCAATAATAACTTTAAATGTAAATGGACTAAGTGCTCCAATCAAAAGACATAGGGTAATGGACTGGATAAGAAAACATGACCCATATATCTGCTGTCTACAAGAAACCCACATCAGAAAAAAAGATGCACACAGACTGAGGGTGAAGGGATGGAAAAAGGTTTCCTACGCAAATGGAAAAAAATGAGAAACAAATGAAAAAAATAGAAAAAAAAAGCAAAAAGAAAGCTGGGGCTGCAATACTAATATCTGACAAAGTAGATCTCAAAGTGAAGGACATAACAAGAGATAAGGAAGACCACTTCATTATACTAAAGGGAGAAATCCAACAAGAAGAAATAACTCTGGTAAACATATATGCACCCAAGATAGGAGCACCCAAATACGTAAAAAAAAAAAAAAAAACAACTCCTGGAGGATATCAAGGAAGAGAGTGACAGCAACACAATCATAATAGGAGACTTTAATACCCCACTATCACCACTGGACAAATCCTCTAAACAAAAAGTCAGCAAAGAAACATCAATCCTAAATGACTCACTAGACCAGATGGAAGTAATTGACATCTTCAGAACATTTCACCTAAAAGCCACAGAATATACATTCTACTCAAGTGCACACGGGTCATTTTCAAAGAAAGACCATATGTTGGGTCACAGGCAAAGTCTCTTCAAATTCAAGAAGATAGAAATCATATCAAACATCTTCTCAGATCACAGTGGCATAAAACTGGAAATCAATTACAAAGAGCATGCTATTAAACAATGAATAAGTTACCAGAGAGATCAAGGAAGAAATAAAAAACATCATGGCAACAAATGACAATGAAAACACAACAATCCAAAATCTATGGGATATAGTGAAAGCAGTCTTGAGAGGGAAGTTCATAGCTCTACAAGCCTAGTGCAAAAACCAAGAAACAATGATAATAAATTACCTAACCCTACAACTCAAAGAGCTAGAAAGAGGGCAACAAGAAAAGCCCAGTGTAAGCAGAAGGAAGGAAATAGTAAAGATTATAAGGGAGATAAATGATATAGATACCAAAGAAACACTATAAAAGATCAACAAAATCAAAAGCTGGGTTTTTGAAAGGATAAACAGGATTGATGGACCTCTAGCCAGGCTCATCAAGAAGCAAAGAGAGAAGACTTGAAAAAACAAAATCAGAAATGAAAGGGGAGAAATAACAACAGACCCCGCCAAAATACAAAGAATTGTTTAAAAAATACTACGAACAACTTTATTCCAAAAAACTGGACAACCTGCAGGAAATGGGAATATTCCTAGAAAAATATAACCTCCAAAACTCAATCAGGAAGAATCTAAACATGTCAGTAGTCCAATGACTATGGAAGAAATTGGAGCAGTCATCAAAAAGCTTCCAGCAAACAAAAGTCTGGGACCAGATGGCTACACAGGACAGCTTTACCATACATTCAAGGAAGAATTAAAACCTATCCTCCTCAGACTATTCGAAAAAATTCAAGAAGAAGGAACACTTCCAAGCACCTTCTATGACACCAGCATCACTCTAATACCAAAACCAGATAAAGACAACACAAGGAAAGAGAATTATAAGCCAATATCTCTCATGAACATAGATTCCAAATATTCAACAAAATTCTAGCAAATCAGATCGAGCAGTACATCAGAAAGATCATACACCATGACCAAGCTGGATTTATCCCAGGAATGCAAGGATGGTACAATATCTGCAAATCAATAAACGTGATACATCACATAAACAAATTGAGATAAAAATCACATGGTCATATCAATTGATGTAGAAAAAGCATTTGACAAAATCTAACACCCTTTCTTGATAAAAACTCTCATCAAAGTGGGAATAGAAGGTTCATATCTCAACATCATAAAAGCCATATATGATAAACCCACAGCTAACATCATATTCAATGGGCAAAAACTAAAACCATTTCCCTTTAGAATAGGAACAAGACAGGGATGCCCACTCTCACCATTCCTGTTTGACATAGTACTGGAGTGTTAGCCATTGCAATTAGACAAGAAGAAGAAATAAAAGGCATCCAAATAGGAAAAGAAGAAGTGAAGCTGTCCTTATTTGCAGATGACATGATACTGTACATAAAAAACCTGAAATATTCCATCAAAACCTAGTAGACTTAATAAATGAATCCTAAAATGTAGCAGGATACAAATTAATTCCAAGAAATCTATGGCATTTCTATACACTAATAGTGAAATTACAGAAAGAGAGACTAAAAAAGCAATCCCATTTACCATCATACCTAAAAAAATTAAGATACCTGGGAATAAATGTAACTAAGGAGGTAAAAAAAACCTATGTGCGGAAAACTACAGGACACTGAAAAAAGAGAGAGAGAAAGATATAAACAGATGGAAGAGCATACCATGTTCATGGTTTGGGAGAATCAACATCATTAAAATATCCATATTACCCAAAGCAATCTATAGATTCAACGCACTACCCATTAAAATAACCAACGACATATTTCACAGAGCTAGAAAGAACTCTCCAAAGATTCATCTGGAATAATAAAAGACCCTGACCAGCCACAGCAATCCTAAGAAAGAAGAATAAAGTAGGTGAGATCTCAATACCAGACCTCAAGCTGTATTACAAAGCAACTGTTCTCAAACAGCCTGGTACTGGCACAAGAACAGACACATAGACCAATGGAATAGAATAGAGAATCCAGATAACCACCCAAACAATTATGCTCAATTAATATTTGCCAAAGGGGGTATGAACATACAATGGAGTCAAGACAGTCTCTTCAATAAATGGTGTTGGTAAAATTAGACAGATACATGCAAAAAAAAATGAAACTGGACCACCAACTTACACCATACACAAAAATAAACTCCTAATGGATACTGGATTTAAACTTAAGATGGGAAACCATAAAAATACTAGAGGAATCCATAGGCAGCACAATCTCAGACATATGCCAAAAGAACTTCACTGATACTGCTCCACGGGCAATGGAAGCTAAAGAGAAAAACAAAATGGAACTACATCAAAATAAAAAGCTTTTGCATGGCAAAAGAAACCATCAATGAAACAACAAGAAAGCCCACTATATGGGAGAACATATTTGCAGATGTTATCACTGATAAAGGTTTAATCTCCAATATCTACAGTCAACTTATACAACCTAATAAAAGGAAGATAATTGGTCCAATAAATAAATGGGCAATGAACCTAAATAGAATCTTTTCTAAAGACGACAGAAGGAAGGCCAAGAGACACATGAAAGTATGCTCAAAGTCACTAATTTTCTGATGCAAATCAAAACGACCACGCAATACCATCTTACACCTGTTAGAATGTCAATCATCAACAAATCAACAAATTCCAAGTGTTGGCGAGGATGTGGAGAAAAAGAAACCCTCGTGCATTGTTGGTGGGAATCCAGACTGGTGCAGCCACTGTGAAGAACAGTATGGAATTTCCTCAAAAAACTAAAAATGGATCTCCTTTTGACCTAGCAATCCCACACTTAGGATTATACCCTAAGAAACTAGAAACACCAATCAGGAAGGATTTATGCACCCCTATGTTCATAGCAGCACAATTTACAATATCTAAGATTTAGAAATGGCCTAGGTTCTCATCAGCAGATGAATAGATCAGAAAACTATGGTACATCTACACAATGGAATTCTATGCTGCCTTAAGAAAGAAGAAATTCTTATCATTTGCAGCAACCTGGGTGGAACTGGAGAGCATTATGTTAAGTGAAATAAGCCAGTCAATGAAAGAAAAAGACCACATGATCTCACTCATTTATGGATAATAAAGTACATTATAAACTGATGAACAAAAAGATAGATACAGAGGCAGTAAAGCATCATAAAGACTTTCAGATTACAGCAGGAAGTTTAGGGAGAGGTGGAGTAGGTAAGAGATCAACTGAAGGACTTGTATGCATGCATATAAGCATAACCAATGGGCACAAGTCTCTGTGGTGGGGAGTTAGGGTATGCATGGGAGTGTGTGTGGGGGGGGAGTAATGGCAAGATATGTATACATGTAATACATTAATTAAAAAAATAAAAATTGCTGAGACGGGATTAGAATACTATTACCGAGTCCTAGATGTTGGTGTTGTGTCACTGTCATTCTTCTAATAGTCACAGTCATCCATCCATCCACCCACCCATCCATCTATTCATCCATTAAGTATAACTTTATCATGCTAGGCACTGTGTTTAACCTAATACAGACAAAAGTTATTGCTACTACTCTCAAAGAGTTCACAATTTTGTTGATAAATATACACAAAACAAAACAGGGAGTTTTTTTTAAAAATAGGAATAAGTGCAATGATTAGAAATGTGTTTTGCAAACATAGCTGTAGTTTTCTCATATTTGAACTGACTAAATGTTTTAATACTTTCTATGAGATCAAACTTGTTTCCCAAAGAAAACCAGCATGCTACCACCAACTCTCAAATAGGAATTTTACAATTATTTGACAACACTTTTAGAGTTGTTATGTGACACTGGTTTTTGAAGTTTTTTCTTTTAAACCACAGAACCTGTCCTTCAAAGGAAATTATACAGACTTGTAAACAAAGCAAATACAGTACCAAGGAACTGCCCTTAGATAAAGGCAGAAATAAGAGTTTGGAGCCCCATTCAATTGTCTTGTCCAATGCTTCCATGAAACCCCACAGGCTGCTTCAAACGCCATTGAAAACCAATGAAGAAAAGTTCCCCTCCTTTCAGGTTCGATTATCAATGTGTCAAATTAGTCCAATTTTTCTCGACTGTGAAAATTAACTTAGGGTCTAATTAATACCTGAATCAAACCTGGCTAACCTATAAGTGATCATCCTATGGGTAAGAATGCTCTACTCTATAAATAAGCCTCAGCAAAAGTTTGGTGGCTCTTTAGGTTTATCAGTGGTATATATTTTTTTGTTCTCTTACCTGAGTAATATGTAGAATGCTTTCAGATATTTTGAATCACTTTGCCCTCCTTCCCACAAAAACTGAGGAAGTATTTTTGAAGCCTACTCATATAATATGATTGGAGATTTAGTAATAAGCAGGACAGATACACCCTTCACTAAAAGGAGCCTCACATGGAAATAAAAACTGCTCGGGAAGGACACATAATGTCTATACACGTTCATTATAGCCAGCATTCATATAACCATCTTATAATTCTACTAGAGGACCGATGCACAAAATCCGTGAATGGGTAGGATCCAAAGGCCTGGCCAGTGATCAGGGCTAATCTGTGGGGCAATTGGCAGGGCAATTGGATGTCCCCCTGGCACCTGCCTTGGCCAGTCTGGTGCCACCTGATTATCGGCCCCACCTCTGCCACCACCGTAAGCCACCTTCCTCTGCGGGGTGACCATCAGGGTGATTGGGGGGAATCCCCCACTGGCACCTGCCTTGACTGGCCTGGGGCCTGCAGTTAGGAGTTAACAGTGTCAGATTGTGAGAGGGATGTCTGACTGCTGGTTTAGGCCCCAGACATCCCTCAAGGGATCACCAATTGGAGAGGTTGCAGACTGGGCTGAAGGAGCCCCCCCTCCATGCATGAATTTTATGCACTGGGACTCTAGTATTAAATAAGCTAAATAAGCCCCAGTGCATGAAATTCATGCATGGAGCAGGGGAGGGTTCCTCATCCCAGCCTGTACCCTCTCCAATTGTGATCCCTTCAGGGATGTCTGGGGCCTAAACCAGCAGTCAGACATCCCTCTCATGATCTGGGATTGCTGGCTCTTAACTACTCACCTGCCTGCTTGCCTGGTTGCCTCTAACTGCCTCTGCCTACCAGCCTGAGCACTCCTAACTGCCCTCCCCTGCAGGCCTGTTTGCCCTTGACTGCCTCTGCCTGTCAGTCTGGTTGCCCCCCAACTTTTCACCCCTACTGTCCTGATTTTTCCCCCAATGGCCCTCCCCTCCAAGCCTGATTAGTCCCAACTGTTCTCCTCTGCTGAACAATTTGGTTTTGATTGGTCAGCTTCTATGCCAGTCAATTGGTTAGCTTCTATGCCTTCCTCCTAGGCAGCCATTGGCTCCCATAGCACCCAGATTTGGTTCTGATTGATTGGTGTTTATGCCAGTCAGTGTCAGAAGTTCCACCTCCTAGGCAGCCATTGGTTCTTCACAGCACCCACATTTGGTTCTGATGGGTCAGTTCATATGCCAATAAACATCAAAAGTTCTGCCTCCTAGGCAGCCATTGGTTCTTCACAGCATCTACATTTGGTTCTGATTGGTTGGTCCCTATGCCAGTCAGCAGCTCTGGGCCTGCTCAGAGAGGCAGGGCTGAACAGTAGCCCCTGTAGAGGCTGGAAAATAAAGAGGCCTAGCTGCTGGTGAAGCCCGGGAAGAAAAAGGGAGAGAAAGAGAGACAAATACTGATCAATAACTACCACTGAGGCTGCAGATCAGACCCTGCCTCTCTCTCTGGTTCTCAGCTCCCTGGAAAGTCAGTGCTGGCTCACCAGGCTGCATCAGGGCAGTCAGCAGGGCACTGACTGACTGAAGGATTTCCTTGTTGGTCAGCCTTTGGTCGTGATCAGTTGTTACAACCCTGAGCTTTTATATATTAGGATAACTTGAACATATCTACTTTGTTCTTTCATGCTCTAGCACCCCACTTTTCTACACAGCACTTATAAACATTATAATTAATTATCTGGGTAATTAATGGTTTGATCTTCTAAATAATCTCATCTACCTATTCCCCTCATCTCAACTGTAAGCTCCATGAGGCCAAGGACTGTGTCTGCCATGTTTACTACTATATCTCCAAAACCCAGAATAGAGTCTAACACAAAGTGTGTGCTCAATGAGAGGATGGAGAAAATAAGTAAATCAGTACTCAATAGTAATCAGCTCTTTCATTGAAGTCTCTCATAATTATGTGAAAATAAAGTATAGATGGAAAGATACATACTAGAGGCCCAGTGCATGAAATTTATGCACAGGGAGTCGAGGAGTGTCCCTCAGCCCAGCCTGAACCTTCTCTAATGTGGTATCCCTCTCACAATCTAGCACTGCTGGCTCCCAATCATCCATATGCCTGCCTGCCTGATTGCCCCTAACTGCTTCTGCCTGCCAGCCTGATCACCCCCTAACCACTCCCCTGCTACCCTGATCAACACCTAATTGCTCCCCTGTCAGCCCAATTTCCCCTAACTACCCTCCCCTGCCGGCCTGACCCCCCAACTGCCCTCTTCTGCTAGCCTGGTCATCCCTAATTGTCCTCCTCTGTAGGCCTAGTCCCCCCCGCAACTGCCCTCCCCTACCAGCCCAGGCACCCCTAACTTCCCTCCCCTGCAGTCATCTTATATCCTCATGGGGGTAGCCATCTTTGATCACATGGGGGCAGCCATCTTGTGTGTTGGAGTGATGGTCTATTTGGATATTACCTCTTTATTATATAGGATATAAATTATTTAATTCACTACAAGACAGTATCACTATTTCATTGAAATAGTTAACTTCTGACATGTCAAATATTCAAGCTTGCTCTATAATAGATTAAAGATTAAGAAACAATACAATGTGTGTATAATCACCATTGTTTACATTTTCAATGTCTTACAATTTTATTTGTGAATTATGCCTTAATAAAGCTGAAATTTTATTAAAAATATAAAAGAAACAGAACAATATATCCCTTTAGGAGTTGATATAATATAACAATAGACCTAGTTGTTCACATTTTGAGTCTTTTAATTAATCCTCTGGTCTATAAACACTATATAACTTGTGCAATCAAATTTTCTATGTGCATATGGTAGCCCTGCCAAGCATCCAGCACTTGATTGAGAGAACATCCTGGACACATATATGAGTGAATCTAAACTCAGCATCTATGATATGCACTAAGTCCTTGATTTATCCTTATGTTTATTTCATTTATGTTCACTGCTGATTTGGAAACATGTCATTTGTTTGTTAAGGTTGTCTCATAAAATAATAATAAGTTCCATACCACTAGGGCCAATATTTCCCAGATCAACACACTTCAAAGCAGAACTCAATTTCAACAATCTTTTTCAGAAAGAGAGGCCTCCATAAGAGTAGAACATCTGCTTTGATTTGGTAAACAGTAATGTTTCATTGCCTGCCTGTCCACTGTAGAAGCTGCATATCACAAAACCCTAAATGCCACTCAAGGATTCAGCCTCCAGGCTAGATGCTCTTTATCCAGTCCAACCCAGCAATTCTTACCAAGCAAAATCAACTTCATTGTAGCCTGTTCCATCTGCCTTTAGTCTTGGAAAAGGTTAAACTTCTGCAGAAGCTCAATGAACCATATCCTGCTCTGAGAAATACAGATTTGTTATTGTTTTGCACAGAAATGAAACAAATGGAATTAAAACAAGAGCAGATCTTATGAATCACAGGATGTGGATGAAGAGCTCTTACTGAGTTGAGAACTTCTAATTCATTGAACTGACAGCAAGGATATTTGAGGTCAAGGTCTTGCTGTGCACCAATGAGCTATGTATGAGTAAATCATTGAATTCCCGTGAACCTCTGTTTCCACACTTCTAAAATGGGAATAATAATTTTCATTTCCATTATTTTAACTTCCCTTCAAGACTGATAAAAGAATGAGATGACAGATATTAAAGCACTTTATATCTCTAAAGAAAGCTATAAACTAAAAAATATTCCAAAATGAAGGAAAACTCCCAAAATTACTCTGGGAATTTGAAACAAGTAGGTAGCTTTTTTTTAAAGTGAATATTGAACAAATTAAACATTTCTTGAGTGTGCATCTATGTTTCAAGAGAAAGTTTTTAGAATTTGGAAGGACAGAAGAGGAAATATATGTCATGATTCAAATTTTCCTACAGAAACTCCAAAGAAGCAAATAATTGGGTTCATTTATTCCTATTCTCACACACTCATCCTATAAATAATCATTGAAATCCACAACTGTTTATTGAGTATTTACTACACTCTAAATACTGTGCTAGCCACTACAGACTCAACAAGGAAAAAATATCTTGATCCCTGCTGCTGTGAATCTTACATCAAAGCATTTTTTGAAATGCAAGGATAAATTAGACATGATTTCTACCCAGAGCAGCTATAAACTCATAGAAAAGAAAATGGACATAAAACAAAATTAAATCATTCTCAGAGGACTCTGCTTTTAGCAGCAAGAAAAACAGATGAACAAGTTGTATTAATTCTCTCTTTTTCCTAGATCACCAAACAGCATCAATACCAGCATATACTAGTAGATATGCTTTAGTAACTTCTATCTTAAACTCTTCTTTGACCTTATTTCCTTTCATAGCAAAACTTCTTATAAGGCTTGCCTATACACAGTGTCTCCACATGCCCTCCTCAAACCAATTCAGCTATTCTGCTGAGACTACTCTTGGCAAGATCACCTTCATCTTGACAAATTAAATGGTCACTGAATCCAATCATTAGTATCTGGTAGTAATATTTTGTTCTATTTATTTCAAGACTATGAAATCTGTAGTTATACCTTAAAAAACCTCTTTCTTATTGAGTGTCAGTTTATTTAGCATCATCTCAGACTATGTGTAGAGAATGTCAGTGGTAAGAGAAAGGCAAGAACATCATCTGGAAGTGGGAGAAGTGGAATAGGGTGAAAAAAATTCAGAGTTGAAAACAAAACACATAATGCAACCCTTCATTTATGTGATTGATGTGCATATAGTGTTCTCAGTCTACTCTAGCAAAATGGTTCTATGAATCATAAATGGGGTTATGAGAGGTATGTGGTAATTTTAGCTTCCACTTTGTTTTATTAAGATCCATGGGGAATGGAGTCAGAATCTCTCTTCTAAATTAGAGTATGTGGAAGCAGACAGCTTGTTGATCCTACCATTTCCACCTCCTAGACACCCCCCTCTCCACCAGGATGCCACTTAAAGGTAGCTCTCACTTCCCAGGTAGCCCGGTGGGAGATCACTCTGACTAGAGGTAAAATAGGAGGATTATCTGCCTTCCCTAATAGCCAAGGATTGCTGTTTTGGCAAGAAGGGAGACCTAATTTTGTGTCATATATAGCCACAAGGCCCCTGTCATCTGACATAGCTGTTATGTAAAAATGCATCTGCTCCTACCTAGAATTCCCCAGTCCTGATCATGGCTTCCTCCATTTTACTCTCAACAGCAATGTGTGTTATTTTTTTTAAAAAAAAATCTTATGTAAATTGAAATGATAAGAGAGTTTACCCGTTTTTCCAGCATATATTCTAGGGAAACAATGATTACCTATACATAATGAATACAAAAAAATCTCAGAGTCTTTAATTTAGAAATGACATCCTTTCCTATGGAAAGCTCATGAGACTCAGCAGCTGACCCATGAAAGCCTGCTCTTGCTCTCCATAGCAGGATGAAGACCTTAAAGGTGAGCAGTACTGTTGGCCCCAGTCAGAAGAGGCAGCCACTAAAGTAAACATGCTCTATATTTCTCCTTGGACTTCTCATGGCTCTGAGCAGAGAAGTCTATCATTGTTTTCTGACTCTTATATTTATTTAACAGCTTAGCCTAAGAATGCAAAAATGAAAACTAAATGGGAAAGCCTGTACAGTCATTGATTTTTCACAAATAGCCATTACCTTGGGCTTAAAAATATTTTTCAAATCAGAGCCACAGATCTGGTGAGAACCTGGAGTAAACAGTTATCCTACAGAGAATGCACACAACCCTGCAATCTGGATTATAGTAACCTCACTGAAGAGATTCTATGCTGGCCTTCTTAGCATATTCTAGAAGTTAATGTCTTCTCAATCAAAATGCACCGCAACCCATCAAAATCTATTGGCTCAAGATCATAGTGCAAATGTAAAAGGGCTACTTCCTCTCCTCCATATAAATGCATTTTGCCTATTAGAAGACATTTATTTTATTTTTAACTTATTAATATGACTGGGGTGCCTGTGGACAATATAAACCAGACTTTCTCTCCTTTGGCCAATAAAGATCTTTTCCTTTTCAACAGTTCCTCAATAGTTTCACACAGACAAATCAATTCTGAGCTGCCCTCCCTGACCTGTGAGCCCCACCACTGCTTGACTTCACTCTACCTGTCCAAATCCATTTCCAACTACCTTCACCCTCTGTTCTGCTGAAGCCATTCATATTGGTCCATAACAGAACATCTTCAGTCCTCGCTTTACTCATTTTCCCATCCAATGTTCCCTGGCACCTTCCATCTCAGCCCTTCTGTTTTGAACTCGAAGAAGTCAGCCTGCACTCCACAATTAACATTTTATAATACCATTACCATTCACTGCTGTTCCACATGTGATTTGCCCCCTGCCCAACACTTTAAAATAAACCTTTTACTTTACAACAATTTTAGATTTACAGTAAGTTGCAAAAATAGTACTGAGGGTTCCTATATACCTCTCACCCCTCACTTGCAGTTTCTCTTAATGTTAGATTGTATATTAGTTAAAACAAAGAAACCAATGTTGATACATTGCTAGTAACTGAATTCCAGGCCTTATGTCATCAATTTCCTTAAAGTTCTTTCCTGCTCCAGGATCTAATCTGGAATACCACATTGCATTTTATTATCGTATTTTCCTTATAAGTACCTTCTTGCCTAATAAGTGACAGTTTTTCATTTACCCTTATCTTTTCACTGTCATCTTGATGGTTTTGAGGAGTACCAATTAAGTATTTTATAGCATGTCCCTCAATGTGTATGGTTCTGTTGTTTTTCTTATGATTAAACTGTGGGTTATAGGTTTTTTTTTTTTGAAATAATACCACAGAGATGGAGTATCCTCATTATATCACACAGGAGTACATGGCAGCAACAGAACATCACTGATAATGTTAAACTTGGCCATCTGGTTAAGGTAGTGTTTACCAAGGTTTCCCAACACAATGTTTCTGCTTTTCCCTTTCTATACTCTGTTTTTTGGAAATATGTCTAGTTCACACTCAAAATACCCTACAGTCCTTTATGATCACCTAATTATTTTAGCTCTGATTTAGGGGGACTTTTCTAAGTTTTTAATGTCTCTTTCCAAAGTTCATCTCTAAAAGGAATATAAGCTCAGCCAGCATAGCTCAGTGGTAGAAAATCAATCTATGAATCAGGAGGTCATGGTTCTATTCCCAGTCAGGGCACATGTTCAGGATGTGGGCTCAATCCCCAGTATGGACAGCTGATTGATGACATGGTGAAAGCAGTTCTGAGAGGAAAGTTCTTAGCACTACAGGCTATCTCGAGAAACAAAAGAAAGCACTAGTAAACAATTTAACCCTACAACTAAATACTTTAGGAAGAAAATAGCAAAAAAAAGTCCAGAGGAAGTAGAAAGGAAGAAATAATAAAGATCAGAGTGGGAAAAAATGACATAGAGAAGAAAAATAAAGTACAAAAGATCAAAGAATCCAAGAGCTGGTTCTTAGAAAAGATAAACAAGATTGATGAACCCTAGCCAGGAATATCAAGAAACAAAGAAAGAAGACCCAAATAAATAAAACCAGGAACAAAAGTGGTAAAGTAACAACTGACACCACAGACACACAAAGGATTGTAAGCAAATACTATGAACAACTATATGCCAACAAGCTGGACAATGTGGAGGAAATGGACAAATTCCTTGAAACATACAAACCTCTAAAACTAAGTCAGAAAGAATCAGAAAACCTGAATGGGCCAATAACAACTGATGAAATCAAGGCAGTAATTTAAAAATTCCAGCAAACAAAAGTCCTGGACCAGATGGGTTTATAAGGGAATTTTACCAAATATTCAAAGAAAAATGAACACATCCTTCTCAAACTATTCAAAAAAATTCAAGAAAAAGGAACAGTTCTAAGATCTCTTTTTAAGAAGCCAGAATTATCCTAATTCCAAAACCAGGAGAAGACACTACAAAGAAAGAAAATTACAGACCAATAATTTGATGAGCATATATGCTAAAATACTCAACAACATATTAGCAAATTGGATCCAACAGTATATTAAAAAGTTCATGCACTATGATAAAGTGGGATTTATTCTGGGGATACAAGGTTGGTATACTATTTGCAAATCAATAAATGTGATACATCACATAAACAAATTGAAAGATAAAAATCACATGACCTTGTCAATAGATGCAGAAAAAGCATTCAACAAAATCCATCACCATTTTTTATAAAATTCTAAGTAAAGTGGGAATAGCAGGATCATACCTCAACATAATAATGGCCATATGTAACAAACCTACTGCCAACGTAATACTGAATGGTCAACAACTAAGAGTTTCCCTTAATAACAGGAATAAGATAAGGATGTCCACTTTTACCACTCTTGTTCATCATAGTACTGGAAGTCCTAGCCACAGTAAACAGACAAAAAGAAGAGATAAAAGGCAATTAAATTGGAAAGGAGAAAGTAAAACTCTCATTATTCTCAGATGACATTATATTGTATGTGGAAAACCCTAAGACTCCACCAGGAAACTATTGGAGTTAATAAATGAATTTGACAAGGTTACAGGTTACAAAATCACATCCAGAAATCAATGGCATTTTTATACAACAATAATGAACTCTCTGAAAGAGAAACCAATAAACAAATAAAAAACAATACAATTTACCATTGTAATAACAACAAAAAAATTAGATACCAAGGAATAAACTTAACCAAAGAGATAAAAGACTTGTACTTAGAGAACTATAGGACATTGAAAAACAAAATAGATGAAGATAAAAACAAATGGAAGTGTATACCAAGTTCATAGATTGGAAGAACTAACACCGTTAAAATGTCAATACAATCCAAAGCAATCTATAGATTCAACACAATCCCTAACACCAATAATATACTTCACAGAACTAGAACAAATACTCCAAAAATTTATATGGAACTATAAAAGATGCCAAATAGCTGCAGGGTACTTGAGAAAGAAGAATGAAGTTGGAGGGATCACAATACTGGATATCAAATTCTACACAAAGCCATTATAACCAAAACAGCCTGGTACTGGCACAAGTACAGGCATATAGATCAATTGAAAAGAACAGAGACCCCAGAAATTGATCCACACCATTAAATTAATTAATATTTAACAAAGGAAGAAAAACTTACAATAGTTTAAAGACAGCCTTTTCAACAAATAATGTTGGGAAAACTGGAGACACGCAGGCAAAAAGATGAAACTAGACCACCGATTTACATGCTACACAAGAATAAACTAAAAATGGATAAAAGACTTAAATGTAAAGCATGATACCATAAAAATATTAGAAATAAACATGGGCAGTAAAATCTCTGACATCTCACGTAGCAGAATTTTTGTTGATAAATCTCCTAGGGCACAGGAAATAAAGGAGAAAATTAATAAATGAGACTACATCAAAATAAAAAACTTCTGCACAGCAAAAGAAACACCATCAAAATGAAAAGGGAACCCATCATTTTGATGGTGGTTTCTTTTGCTGGAAGAATATATGTTTCTTTTGCTGGGAGAACATATATCTGATAAGGGGTTAATATAGTACTCATACAACTCAACAAAAGGAAGACAAACAATCCACTTAAAAATGGGCAGAAGACCTAACTAAACATTTCTCCAAAGAGGATATACATGGCCAACAGACATACCAGTATAGAAAAAAAATGTTCAAAGTCATTAATTATCAGAGAAATGCAAATTAAAACCACAATGAGATATCACCTCACAACTGTCAGAATGACTACCATAAAAAAATCAACAAACAAGTGCTGGTAAGATGTGGGGAAAGGGAAAACTAGTTCACTGCTAGGGAGGATGCAGATTGGTACAGCTGCTATAGAAAACAGTGTGAAGTTCCCTAAAAAGTTAAAAATGAAACTTCCATTTGACCCAGCCATCCCATTTCTGGGGATATATCTAAAAATCCTGAAACAACAACAAGAAAGAACATATGCATCCCTATGTTCATAGCAGTGTTATTTGCAATAGCTAAGATTTGGAAACAGCCCAAGTGCCCATCAGTAGATGAAAGGATAAAAAACCTATGGAAGCAGAGACCGGTTTGGCTCAGTGGATAGAGCATCGGCCTGCGGACTGAAAGGTCCCAGGTTCGATCCTGGTAGGGGGCATGTACCTTGCTTGCGGGCACATCTCCAGTGTGGGGTGTGCAGGAGGCGGCAGATCGATGTCTCTCTCTCATCGATGTTTCTGACTTTCTATCTCTCTCCCTTCCTCTCTGTAAAAAATCAATAAAGTATATTTAAAAATAAAACACAACTATGGAACATTTACCTAATAAAATACTAAGCAGCTGTAAAAAAAGAGGATCTCTTACCCTTTGGGACAGCATGGATAGAGCTGGAGAATATTATACTCAGTGAAATAAGCTAATCTGAGAAAGACAAATATCACAAGATTTCACTTATTTGTAGATCTATTGAACAAAATGAATTGACCAATAAAATAAGACCCAAAGCCTGGAGGCATGGAATAGACTGATATACCTTGATGTAGAGGTGGGAGGACAAGAAGAGATAAACCAAAGAGCTTATATACCTCTATGCATAACCCATAGATAATAGGATGGTGAGGACTTCAGGGGAGTAAGTTAGGGACTAAGAGGAGGGGAATATAGGGTGGGGGTGGGAGTAAATGGAAGACATCTGTAATACTATAACAATAAAAAAAATATACCATTGCAGAAGACCAAAGAAATACCAAGCACACTTCCTAGAGAAAGGGAGGGACCCCGTTTATTAACACTAGTGGACTCTGGGAATAATTTCCAAATCAGAGTGAAGAAACATGCAGAGAGCTTCACTTTTTATAACTTTCTAGGGGTCTTTGTCTTGCAGATATGGTTCTGCCCTCTTACCTGGGCTTACAGGAAGGCCCCCAGGTATTGGGGGCCCCCAGGCCATATCTGATTATTTGTCTTGGGGCCAGTGATAATGACCCTCCCCCCACCAGGGCAATGTATTGTTCACAGTTTTTATGGTCTGACATGCCTTGCAAGACCAGTTTCCTCCACAATATGAAAAAAAAAAAAAAACAGAAAAAAAGAACACCAACAAAAAAATCTAATATTTACTTTTTAATACTTTAATATGAATTCAATCAGTAAGATCAACATTTTAAAAATCTGCACATTATACACTGGTCTAATGTTTTAGTCTTGTTACATTACCCTACCCCAGAACTCTTTTGCAGCTATTAGAAATTCACATCATAAATATTTTTTAATTTGTCTCTTTCAAAGT
The DNA here is from genome assembly GCA_004026805.1 of Lasiurus borealis. Taxonomy (NCBI): domain Eukaryota; kingdom Metazoa; phylum Chordata; class Mammalia; order Chiroptera; family Vespertilionidae; genus Lasiurus; species Lasiurus borealis. Next base: position 79,829 of record PVJN01001991.1, read on the forward strand.
GTATTTAAAAATATATGGGAAGAAAGCAATCTTAGATACATATTGTAAAAAAGTTTCAGAAAACATTTGGAGAACCAAGTTGTGAAACATCAGGTTTCTCAAAGTATTTCCAGCAACATTAAAGAGATAAAAATAAAATAAAAATGGAATTTTGTTATTTTTAGAATAAGTGGGTTGAAGCAAGAGAACAAATATTGAAGTGTGGGTGGCAGAATGGCCTTAGGGGAAACAAATGCAATGTGTGGAATTATTTCCAAAGGTGTTTCTCCCTGGTAGTTATGTAAATGAAGAGAAAATCATATATTTTTACTGAGTGGACCAGCATTGGATACAAGAATGGGACAGAATGACAAAAATACAATCTTTATGACTGTACAAAATTCAAATTAATTGGAAAATTGCAAGACTTTTACTTTTGTTAATCCTGTGTTGATCTTTTCCTAGTCAATGCCTCCTAGTGCAGCAAAACACTGATGCCATGAGACTGCCCTCTTGGTAGGGTTCTGGAGCAGTATATTTGGGACACCTTGATTACTATACACTGGGGGTTGGCAAGCTTTTTCTGTAAATATTTTAGGCTTTGTGAGCTAAATATGTGGGCTACATAATAGAGAATCATATTTCTCCTCCTCCTCCTCCTCCTCCTTCTCCTCCTCCTCCTCTCCTCAACAAACAACAGAAAAAAACAACAAAAAACAACAGAAAAAAAACACACCAACAAACAAAAATATAATATTTATTTTTTAATACTTTAATATGAATTCAATCAGTAAGATCAACATTTAAAAAATCTGCACATTATACACTGGTCTAATGTTTTAGTCTTCTTACATTACCCTACTTTTCCTCCTCCATCTCCTCCTCTTCTTCCTCCTCCTCCTTGTCCTCTTCTTCCTCGTCTTTCTGCTCCTGCTCTTCCTCTTCCTTCACTTCCTCTTATTCTCCTTATTCTTCCTCTTCCTCAATCCTTTAAAAATGTAATACATAGTCTTAGTTTGTGGATTATTTAAAAAAGTGGGTTACATTTGTCACATGACTAGTAGTTTGTCTGCCCTTACTATACACCCTTACTGAATATTCCAAGTGTATATTAGCACATTAAAGACTGAAAAAAAATCTGTAAGATAAAAATCTCTTTACTATTGTTTAACCAGATTTATTTCAAACTTATTTAAACTTGGAACTCTTTTTTCTGTTACCCATTTAAGATCCTATATAATTAGTTTTCTATAGAAAATGTTTTGAGAAGTTCTGGTACTTTTCACAAAAAAATAATAAAGTTTATCCCTATCTCACCTCACATGCAAAGAAACAATCCAAGTCACTTAAACACATACATAAAGGAAGTGTCGGTGACTACCTCTGTGACTTGGGAGTATGAATAGATTCCTAAGAAAGACTCAAAAACTATTAAGCAAAAGGCAAAAATTATGGATTTGACCACATCAAAATTAAAAATTTCTGTTCAAACAGCACAATATAACAAACCCTAAGGAAAGTATCTACAAATCCAAGAGCGACAAAACAAAGTAATTTATCATAGCATTTTATTTTGTGGTATGGGTGTGAGAGACATAAAATATAGTAGAAGCTCATTTTGGAATACTATACAACAGTCAGAACCAATAAACTGGAGATACATAAAGCAACATGAAGCTTTCAAATTAGTGTTAGTTGAAAAAAGTAAACGGAGTAAGATCTATAGCATATCAATTGTATATATTTAAAACATACAGAGTAGGCAAAAGTACATTTACGATTGTGAGTACATGAAATAGTTTATCCTTTATTACTTGTTAATTATTGTTTTTTATTATTGTATTATTTTCCATAAAACAACTGCAAATCTACTTTTTTCCCACCCCTGTATATGCATATTAAAACATATATTCATATATAAAAATAGTTTTCCAAGATGCTTATCAGAAGATACAAGATGACTGCCAATAGGACAGCAGGCTGCAAGATAGAGTGTGAGTGAGAGAACAAAAGGAGAGTGCGTGGATGTGTGGGGAGAGTGTGTATTTGTGAGTGAGGAACAGCTATATTCCAAGGGCCTACTGGGCTGCTCAGGAAGCATCTCCTGCTGCTGAAATCTCTCTCAGAGCAGCCTGTCTGCCACAGAGATCACATCATCTTGAAGGGGAGAGTGGCTGTAATCTGAATCCCAGCCTTACCTTCAACTGGGGATACCTCAGATATGTCCTGGGACCCTACAACCACAACACCAAGGGACCAGCTGCTTCAACTATGAACCCAGGAACACCAGGACTCCAGCCTCCCCAACCGCAAGCACCTAAAAAGTCTGTCTAGTGAAAGACAAAGCAGCACTAATATACAGATGAGCTTAGCGTCTTCTCACAGAGCAGACAGAAGGAACAACTGAATCAAACAACAACCTTCTGAAATTGGCAAATTAAATACACCTAATGAGGCAATCTGTGGATGGAAATGTCAAATATCGCCTAGAGAAAGGTGAGATCTGGGATCCAGGCTAGATTTTTGCACACAAAACATGCTCAATGGGAAGTAGAGTCTTAGAGGAAGACTGCACCCTATAAAATCCACAGCTGTTGGGGTCAGTGTAGTCCTCAAATGCGGAAGGGTATCCACAGGGCTGCTGGCAGAAGGGGACTCTAGAAATTAACTTACAGCTGGGCTGGACCAGAAAGGCAGCCTGAAGTTCACAGTATATGGGCTGCTTAGTGCCAGGGGAAAAAGATATGAGTCTGCATGCATCCTTTGGCTTTTCTTTTCTTTTTAAACCCCTGCTTTTGATTGCTAAGTCCAGTACATAGAATCTTCCAATTAAAAACACTCATTGAGACTGCAGAGGAAAGTTGTTTTTGTGAAACCTAAGGATCAGAGTGGGAAGAGATGAACAGAAAACCAGTTCTGGGACAATCCATCTCTCCAACCCAGTATTAAGTGCTACAGAGAAAGAAATCTAAACACTGGGTAGAGGGGCCTTTTAGCCCAGATATTAATACAGAAATGCTGCCACCCAAGGGTTGTAGCAGAAATTGACTCTTGTGTAAATACAACTAAAGGCAGACAGAGAAACAAAGAGATCCCACCTGCTCCTCAGTGTCATGTTGTGGCTTATGACACAGAGGAGTGGTGGATCTCAGTTAACTTCAATACTGTGCTGACTACCTTAAAGGAAACAGACCTGCCAAGAAGAACAGTAGAGGAAGTAAATGACCTTCACTAATTCACTTTTTTATTTTTTATCTTTTACTTAAGAAACCAATTTTTTTCTCACTTGATTTTACCTTTTTATAATATTTTTATTTTTAATTATTATTATTACTACTATTATTTTACTTTTTTAAAGTTTTATTTTGTGTGTTTTTTTCTTTATTTTATTTTATTATATTTTGGGATTAATGTTCAACATCTTATTTTTATTTTTCCTTTAACATTATTTTGCTCTACCACAGTTTCTCCTTTATGCCAACACTCTTCCTCACTTTCCCCCTTTTTTATTCTATATTTCTTACCCAGTTTCTGAGTTAGTTTTTCTCTATCCTTTCTTTTTACTCCCTGTTTAAAAATGATAGTACTCATATATCTAATTTCTACTCCCTGACTCCAAGTCCACACACACTTCTCTCTTCTCTTTCTTCACTATCCAAATTTTCTTTTTTTCCCATTTTTCTTTCTTTCTATCTTGCTGCTGTTGTTTGATTGTTAATTAATTTAATATTTTTGCTTGTTTGTTTTTGTTTTGTTGTGTATTTTTTCTTTCTTTTTTTTGGTTCTGTTTTTTCTCTCCTCACTTGTTCTCTTCTACTAATAGCTTAAATATTCCAATTGCCAACTCAAGCCTATCTACTCTCTATTCTCCTTTTCCAATAGTAAATGAATACATAGATGAAAGAAGAAAAAAATTATATATTTTTTCTTTTATATGTATATGAATATATATATATATATATATATTTTTTCTTTTAATTAATGTCTTTTTGCTTTTCTTCTTATGCACTTATTCTCTTTCTACCTCCTCTATATTGAATTGTGGCTATTTTTCCATTCATTCAATTCCTTGACCTTACATTCTGGAAATAAGCTCTGCTTCCTCAGATTCATTTGGATGTTTGTTGTTTGTGTTTGTAGTTTATATATTTTGGGTTAGTTATTATTTTATTGGAGTTTTCTCTTCATGGACATATATTTTCCCCTTCTTTTTTCTTCTCTTCCTTTTCTTTCCTTTAATATCATTTTTGCACTCTTTTCTATCCCCTAATTCTCTTTTCTGTGGTGGTCACCTTTATTTGGGGTTATTAGTATCATGAATACATTTGTGTTTATGCCCTGTGCATTGTGTCTTGTTGTGTTGTATTGTGTGCCTTTAAGTCAATGCATAAGAGAGAGACATACATAACCAGACACCCAGAGAGAAGTGATTATGGGGAGACAAAGAAAAATCCCGCATACAAAAGAAAAGGAAGACTCACCAGAAAAGGTAGTAAACAAAATGGCAGCAAAGAATATGTCAGAGAAAGAATTCAGAGCAATGGTAATAAGGTCGCTGAAAAGGATGGAATACTAATTCAACAATATGTTTAAGAGCCAAGAGAAAATGAAAAAGAATCAAGAAGAAATGAAAAATGACATTGCTGCTGTAAAGAATTCAATAGAAAGCATCAACAGTAGACTAGAATAAGTGGAGGGCTGCATCAGTGATCTAGAAGGTAGGATAAAATACCGAAGCAGAGCAGCATCTAGAAAAAAAAACTTTGAAAACAGGAGAGCCTACGGGAACTTTGGGACAACATGAAAAAAACAATATCCACATAATAGGAGTTCTAGAAGGAGAGGAAGCTGTTTGAAGAAATAATGACAGAAAAATTCCCTGATATGAGTAAGAACAAACTCAACAAGTCCAAGAAGTTCAGAGTCCCAAACATGATAAACCCCATAAGACCAACACTAAGACACATTATAATTAAGTTGACAAACACCAAGGACAAAGTAAAATTCTTAAAGGCTACCAGAGAGAAACAGAAAGTTACCTACAAAGGATCCCCCATGAGTCTAGTGACTGATTCTTCAACAGATACACATCAGGTCAGGGGGAAATGGAATGAGATATAGAAAGTCATGCAAAGGAAGGCTCTGAATCTAAGAATACTGTACCCAGAAAGTTTATCAATCAAAACTGAGGCTGAAATCAGGAGGTTCATGGACAAAAAAGACTAACGGAGTTTATTACAATTAAACAAGCAATGCAAGAAATGCTAAAGGATATGCTATAAAAAGAAATAGGAAGAGAAGATGGAACACAGGCATAAAGAATTAAAAATGGCAATAAACAATTACCTATCAATAGTAAATTTAAATGTAAATGGATTAAATGCTCCAATCAAAAGATATAGGGTAACTGAGTGGATAAGAAAACATGACCCATATATCTGCTCTCTACAGGAAACCCACCTCAGGAAAAAAAAAAAAAGAGTCACACAGACTATGGTGAAGGGATGGAAAACGCTTTTAAAGGTGAATGGAAATGGGAAAAAAAAACTGATATAGCAATACTTATAGTGGACAAATTAGACCTTAAAGTGAAGGCCATAAAAAGAGATAAGGAAGGGTACTTCATAATACTAAGAGAGCAATCCAACCAGAAGATATAACTCTGATAAACATATATGCACCCAATATAGGAGCACCCAAATACATAAAAAAAACTAGAGGATATCAAGGGAGAGATTGACAGCAATACAGCCATAGTAGTGGACTTTAGTACCCCACTAATAACACTGGACAAATCCTCTAAACAAAAAATCAGCAAAGAAACATCAATACTAAATGACTCACTAGATCAGGTGGAATTAATTGACATCTTCAGGACATTTCACCCCCAAACCACAGCATATACATTATTCTCAAGTGCACATGGGTCATTTTCAGAGACAAACCATATATTGGGTCACAGGCAAAGTCTCTTCAAATCAAGAAAATAGAAATCACATCAACCATCTATACAGATCACAATGGCATAAAGCTAGAAATAAACTACAATAAAAACAATAAAAAGAAATTAAACACCTGGAGGCTAAATAGATGGCTATTAAACAATGATTCGGTGACCAAAGAGATCAAAGAGCATCATGGGAATAAATGATAATGAAAACACAATGAACCAAAATCTTTGGGACACAGTGAAAGCAGTCTTGAAAGACAAGTTCATAGTTTTACAGGCCTATTTAAAAAAAAAAAAGTTAATAAATTATCTAACTCTAGAACTCAAAGAGTTAGAAACAGAGCAACAAGAAAAGCCCAGAGTGAGCAGAAGGAAGATTATTAAGATTAGAGCAGAAATAAAAGACATAGAGACCAAAAAAATAATACAAAAGATCAATGAAACCAACAGCTGGTTCTTTGAAAGGATCAACAAGATTGATGAACCTCTAGCCAGGTTCACCAAGGAGCAAAGAGAGGGGACTCAAGTAAACAAAATCAGAAAGGAAAGGGGCGAGGTAACAACCAATCCCACAGAAATACAATTATGGAAAAAATAGTATGAATAACTCTCTTCCAACAAAATGGACAACCTAGATGAAATGGACATATTCTTAGAAAAACACAAGCTCCCTAAACTCAAGAAGAATAAAAATACCTGAATACTACTGAAGAAATTGAAGCAGTGATATAAAATCTTTCAGCAAACAAAAGCCCTGGTTCAGACAGCTTTATAGGGGGGTTCTACCAAGTATTCAAAGAAGAAGTAAAACCTATCCTCTTCATACTCTTCAAAAAATTCAAGAGGAAGGCATACTTCCAAGCTCTTTCTATGAAGCCAGCATTACCCTAATCCCAAAACCAAATAAAGATACCAGAGAGAGAGAGAGAGACAGAGAGAGAGAGACAGAGAGAGAGACAGAGAGAGAGAAAGGTAGGGTGGGGGGACTACAGGCAAATATCCTTGATGAACATAGATGCTAAAATCCTCAACAAAATTCTAGCAAATCAGATCCAGCAGTACATTAGAAAGATCATACAACATCACCAAGTGGGATTTATTCCAGGAATGCAAGTCTTGTACAATATCTGAAAATCAATAAATGTGTTACATCACATAAACAAACTGAAAGACAAAAATCACATAACCATATCAATCGATGTAGAAAAAAGCATTTGACAAAATCCAACACCCTTTCCTGATAAAAACTCTCAGCAAGGTGGGAATAGAGGGGTCATACCTCAACATAATAAAAGCTTTATATGACAAACATAACCAACATCACACTCAATGGGAAAAATCTAAACTCATTTCTCCTTAGAATAGGAGCAAGACAAGGATGGCCATTTTCACCACTCCTGTTCAACATAGTACCAGAAGTGCTAGATATAACAATATGACAAGAAGAAGAAATAAAAGGCATCTAAATTAGAAAAGAAGAAGTAAAACTGTCCTTATTTGCAGATGACATACTATACATAGAAAACCCCAAAGACTCCATAAAAAAACTACTAGACTTAGTAAATAATTTTGGCAATGTAGCAGGATACAAAATTAACACCCAGAAATCTATGGCCTTTTTATATACCAATAATGAACTGACAGAAAGTGAAAAAATAAAATCCTATTTACCATTGCACCAAAAAATTATGATACCTAGGAATAAACTTAACTTAGGAGGTAAAAGACCAGTACGTGGAAAACTACAGGACATTGAAAAAAGAGATAGAGGAAGACATAAACAAATGGAAGAACATACCAGGTTCATGGATTGGTAGAATCAACATCAATAAAATGTCCATACTACACAAAGCAATCTACAGATTCAATGCAATCCCCATTAAAATACCAATAGCGTATTTCAAAAATCTAGAATAAATTCTCCAAAAAATTTCATCTGAAATAAAAGAAAAAAAGACCCAGAATATCCACGGTAATCCTAAGAAGAACAAAGATGGCGGGATCACATTTCTAGATATCAAGCTATATTACCAAGCCACAATTCTCAAAACTGCCTGGTACTGGCACAAGAACAGACATGTAGACCAATGAAACAGAACAGAGGACCCAACAATTGGCCCAAGCTGTTATGTTTAATTAATATTTGACAAAGGAGGCAAGAGCATACAATGGAGTCAAAACAATCTCTTTAATAAATGATGCTGGGAAATTTGAACAGATACATGCAAAAAAAAAAAATGAAACTAGATCACCAACTTACACCATCATAAAAACAAACTCAAAATGGCTAAAGGACTTGAATGTAAGATGGAAAACCATAAAAATCCTACAAGACTCCGTAGGCACCAGGGTTCTTATTCCAGCATTAAGAAGGGTTCAGCAATCTGGAGAAAGGCTGTGCATAGATTAAGTAGGAGTCCAGAGACAAAAGATAATTTTGAAAGGCACTGAGCTCAGAGGAGCCTAGCTGAAGGAGCAAAGTTCTGATTTCTCCTTGTCTCAGGACCCCTTGCTTTTTATTAACACAAATTGTCCTAAAGCAAGGTGAAGATAATACACTTCAAAGGGTAGGGTTTTGTCTACAGAGGCATTTTCAGAATGGCGAACAGCCTACAGCTGTTCAGGTATTTGGCCAACAGGACATAATAACATGCAGATTAAGATGCCCTGAGCTGTCTGGCAGCAATCAATCAACATTTTCAGGTTTAGGGAAATAACTTTTAGCCATTCCCACAGGTGATAACATATGTGACTCAGACCTTGTTGAGTCCCGAACTTCCATCAACCTTTTGATGGAATTCTTACAATTATGACATGCTGGAACTGGTTTTTGGCACATAGGAGCAAAATAGCAGACATATGTTATAGCAATATCTTTATAGACACAGCTCCTAAGGCAATGGAGACTAAGGAGAAAATCCTATCTAATAAAATAGAAACATGCAAATTGACCATAACTCCACCACACCCACAAGCCACGTCCACCAGCCAATCAGGAGCAAGTATGCAGATTAACCCAACAAAAAATGGTGGTTAATTTGCATATGCAGAACATCCGTGGGACCAAGGCTGCTCCTAGCTTGTAGGCCTGCACTTAGGCCTTGAGTGGCAGAAGTCCTAGAACACACCCAGCCACTCTGGGACTATGTCACAATGACAATGGGGGATGTTCTCTCCCCTGGAAGGAACTTGCAGGTGCTCCAGCGCCAAGCAGAGTTTCAGGTCCGCACCCCCAACCCGGTGCCCATGATGGGGCTGTCTGCCAGTCTCGGGGGTATGCAGAGAGCCCAGCAGCCACCACCGAGTGGCAGAGATACCCCCTCACCTCAGCCCAGAGGATACAATGCAGGGGCAGCATGAACTATAGAGAAAACACTATTTTTAAATATATACATATTTTTTATTAATTTTTTTACAGAGAAGAGTGGAGAGGGTTAGACAGTTGGAAATATCAATTAGAGAAAAACATTGATTAGCTGCCTGATGCACACTCCCCAATGGGGATGTGCCTCTAACCAAGGTACATGTCCTTAAAAGAAATCTAACTTGGGATCCTTCAGTCTGCAGGCCCACAGTCTATCCACTAAGCCAAACCAGTTCAAGAATAAATATGTTTTCTGACCTCTCATTGGCTAAGCTTCCTGTACACTGCCACTTGCAGTGTTCTTGGTAACTTGGGTAATAAGAATTCAAGTTGATCTAGGGTTTTTCCACCACATTCCTGGAGGAAAAAACGAAAGTCTGCTTCTGGAGGGGCTAAGAAATGTCATATATTGCCCTAGCTTGTGGATAGAACTCAGTGGATAGAACCTCGGCCTGCTGACCGCAGGGTCCAGGTTGATTCTGATCAAGGGCATGTACCTAGGTTACAAGCTCCTCCTTGGATGGGGCCCAGGTCAGGGCTCATGCAGGAGGCAACCAATTAAAATGTCCCTCTCAAATTAATGTTTCTCTCTGTCTCTCTCTCTCTTACTTCCACACTCTCTAAAAATCAATGGAAACATATCCTCAGGTGAGGATAAAAAAAAGAAAGAAAGAAAGAAATGTAATATCCTATGAGAGACACATCTTGAGAATGCCTAAAGAAAGTTGTCATTTTTTTCACAGTGAAGGGACTAGAGTCCATGTTGATGAAAACACCTTGGCAGCTGCAGCGGCTGGCAATGGCTGCAGCAATGGGGTAGTGGGGCTGGCACCTTCCCTTGTTGAGCTCAGTCACCTCCCACAGAGGTTGACCAGACTGTGGCTGAGGCCCACTCTCTCAGACTGCAACTGAGGCCATCAGTAGGACATCTCCTGAGGGCTCCCAGTATGTGAGAGAGGGCAGGCTGGGTTGAGAGAACCCCCATCATGCACAAATTTTGTCCACCACGTCACTAGTAAACAAATAAAAAGCTTTACGTCAAAATAAAAGGCTTCTGCACATAAAAATACAAAACTTCTGCACAGCTAAAGAAACTATCAATAAAACAAGAAAGCCCACTGCATGGGAGAACATACACTAAGTGGCCAGATTAGTATGACCACCCCATCAGTACTTCACTGAACCACCTCTGCCTTCAATACTGCAGTGATTCTTCTTGGCATTGACTCCACAAGATATTGAAAGATGATGCAAGGAATCTGAAATCATACCTAATGAATAGCACTGTCCAGTTCTGTGAGATCTGATGGCTTTTAACTTCATCCCACAAATTCTCAACTGGATTGAGATCTGGTGATTGTGGGACCACCTAAGCAAAGTAAAGTCTCCCAAATGTTCTTTTTTATTTATTTTTATTTTTTAAATATACATTTTTATTGATTTTTTACAGAGAGGAAGAGAGAGGGATAGAGAGTTAGAAACATCAATGAGAGAGAGAGACATCGATTAGCTGCCTCCTGCACACCTCCTACTGGGGATGTGCCCGCAACCAAAGTACATGCCCTTGACTGGAATCGAACCTGGGACCTTTCAGTCTGCAGGCCGATGCTCTGTCAACTGAGCCAAACCAGTTGGGGCTCCCAAATGTTCTTAAAACCACTCCTGCACAATACAAGCACTGTAGCATGGTACATTGTCTTGTTGGAAGAAGCCATCTCCATTGGGATACGCCATCCACAAGATAGGATGAACTTGATCAGCAATGATACTTAGGTATGTTGTGCTATTCAGACATTGTTCCACATGAATTAAAGGGTCCAAATCATACCACAAAAACATACTCCAAACCATAACACTGCCCCCACCAGCTTAAAGGGTTGTACTCAGGCATGTTTCATATTGTTTCTGATAAATTCTCACTCTGCCATCTGCGTGATGCAACTGGAAACATGATTCATTGGATTACATGACTTTTTTCCAAAGCTCGATTGTCCAATCCTTGTGTTTCTGTGTAAACTGGAGATGTTTTATCTTGGTAACTGAGGACAGCAAAGGTGTTTAAACAGGCCTTCGGTTTCCATATCCCATAAGATGCAGTGTATGAGTAATTTGCCTAAAAACGTCTTAATAATCTGGCCACTCAGTGTGTTTGCCAATGCTATTTCCAAATAAGGATTTAATCGCCAAAATTTACGGAAAACTCACTCAATTTAACAAAAGAAAGATTCAATTAAAAAATGGGCAATGAATCTAAATAGACACTTTTCGAAAGAGGTCCTAACAGAAGGCCCAGAGACACATGAAAACATTCTCAAAGTTACTAATAATCCAAGAGATCCAAATCAAAACAATAATGAGGAACCATCTCACACCTATCAGAATGGCTATTATCAGCAAATCAACAAATTACAAGTGCTTCTGTGGATGTGGAGAAAAAGGAACCCTCATACACTGCTAGTGGGGATGCAGACTGGTGCAGCCACTGTGGAAGACAGTATGGAATTTCTTCAAAAAGTTAAAAATGGAACTCCCACTTGACCCAGTAATCCCACTTCTAGGACTATATCACAAGAAACCAGAAACACCAGTCAGAAAGGATATATGCACCACTATGTTCATAGTAGCACAATTTACAATAGCTAAGATTTGGAAACACCCTAAGTACCCATCAACAAATAAGTGGATTAAAAAACATCTACACAATAGAATACTATGTGCTATAAAAAAGATCACATGATCTCACTCATATGTGGGATATAATCATCAACATAATTTGATGTACAAGAATAGATCCAAAGACAAATGGTAGGGGAAGGGGGTTAGAGAGCAACCAAAGGACTTGTATGAATGCATATTTGCATAACCAATGGACACAGACACTGAGGTGGTGGGGGCTTGCCCAAGATGGGAATGGTTGGGGGACGAGGGTCAATTGGGGGAAAAGGAGACATATGCAAAACTTTACACAATTAAAAAAAATGCTTATCAAACAGATATACCAATTACAAAATTGGAGTATCAGGCACATGAAGGGTAAAAATCTACATATATAAAGGCCTAAGCAACCATTATGACCAGCCTGTACTTATGATGTGCACTGACCACCAGGGATTAGATGCTCAACACAGGAGCTTTCCCTTGGTGGTCAGTGCGCTCCCACAGCTAACCTCCCCAGATCATCCAAACTCCCAAGGTCCCTCCCCGTCGCTGGCCAGTCCTATCAGCCCTGATTACTGGCCAGAGTGAGAAACCCAACCCAGGCACGAATATGTGCACTGACCGTCTAGTAATAATAAAAAATGAGAGGACTTTCCATGAATATTTCAGTTCTTAGAAACTGATGTTAAACTAAAAGTTATGTTAATGTACCATAAATACCCAGATTTTCTTTAGGATTCTTCCTATAACACAGGAAAATTGAGTTGAACTTATGTTCTTTTCCCCCACTCTAATGTATTGATAGTACTCAATAAAAAATATCTTTTTTTAAATTTAATAAATCTTTATTGTTCAGATTATTACAATTGTTCCTCTTTTTTCTCCCCATAGCTTCCCTCCACCTGGTTCCCACTCCACCCTCTGCCCTTACCACTCACCCACTGTCCTCATTCATACGTGTACAATTTTTGTCCAGTCTCTTCCCACATCCCCCACATCCCTTTCCCCCTGAGAATTGTCAGTCCATTCCCTTTCTATGCCCCTGATTCTAATATATTCACCAGTTTACTTTGTTCATTAGATTTTTTTATTCACTTGATTTTTATATTTACATGTTGATGCATATGGATTTGTTGTTCATAATTTTTATCTTTACCTTTTTCTTCTTTTTCCTCTTCTTAAAGGATACCTTTCAGAATTTCATATAATACTGGTTTGGTGTTGATGAACTCCTTTAGCTTTTTCTTATCTGTGAAGCTCTTTATCTGCCCTTCAATTCTGATCGATAGCTTTGCTGGGTAGAGTAATCTTGGTTGTAGGTTCTTGCTATTCATCACTTTGAATATTTCTTGCCACTCCCTTCTGGCCTGCATAGTTTCTGTTAAGAAAGCACCTGACAGTCATATGGGTGCTCCCTTAAAGGTAATTAAATGTTTTTCTCTTGCTGCTTTGAAGATTCTCTCTTTGCCTTTTGCTCTGGGCATTTTAATTATGATGTGTCTTGTTGTGGTCCTCTTTGGATTCCTTTTGTTTGGGGTTCTCTGCACTTCCTGGACTTGTAAATCTATTTCTTTCACCAGGTAGGGGAAGTTTTCAGTCATTATTTCTTCAAATACGTTGTCAGTATCTTTCTCTCTCTCTTCTTCTGGCACCCTGTACTTCTGATGTTGGCACGTTTGAAGTTGTCCCAGAGACTTCTTGCACTATCTTTATATTTTTGGATTCTTTCTTCTTTATGTTTTTCTGGTTGAGTGTTTTTTGTTTCTTTGTATTTTAGATCTTTGACTTGATTCTTTGAATCCTTTAGTCTTCTGTTAGATCTCTGTATAATATTTTTTATTTCAGTCAGTGTATGCTTAATTTCTAGTTAGTCCTTTTTTATATCCTTGAGGGTCTTGCTAAATTTATCGGCCTTTTCTAGAAAATTATTGAGAAGCCTTATAACTGTGATTTTGAACTCTATATCCAGTCATTTGCTTTTCTCCCTTTCTTTCATTTGTGATCTATTTGTGATTTGCATTTTGGCTGCTTCCCTGAGTTGATAGAGTGGCTTTGTGTGCCAAGTGTCATATAGGCCCCAGTGGCTCAACCTCCCCAGTTACCTGAGGTGGACACTCTTGGTTCACCACTTTGTGGACTATATGCACGGTCTTGTTGTAGTTAAGCCTTGATTGCTGTTGGTATCACTGGGAGGAATTGGCCTCCAGGCCAACTGGCTGTGAAGATCAGCTGTGTCTATGCTGGGAGAACTTCTGTGCTGGAGATACCCTTATAAGACAAGACATGCAAAAGCCTCTATGCTCAGCTTAGTTGGGGCAGAGTCTCATGGAGGAGCAACGGCATTGGTTTCCCATCAGGCTTTCTCTAATAGGCCCTTGTGTGTCAGTGTCCTGTGGTAATTGCTGCAAGCACCTCTGAGAGAAAACCACCCTTGAGTTCAGCCCACTGCCAGACAGTCCATTTTCTCCCTGAATGAGTCTGGGTCCCCAGAGTCTCACCCAGAACTGGAGTTCAGTGCAGTTGGGAGCTTTTGTCTTTCTCTCACTTGAGAAAGCCAGCTGCGTACTCAGTTGTCCGCCCTCTCCACACACACGTCTTGGTACCTCTGTCTTCCACAGTTCCTCTGAGTCACAGTGTGCTTTTCTCTTTCCCGACAGTCCAGTTTCACCCCATATGAGTCTGGGTCCTCAGAGTCTCACTGGAACTGGAGTTCAGTGCAGTTGGGAACTTTTTTCTCCCTCCCACTTGAGAAAGCCAACTGCACATTCATTAGCCAGTCCTCTCTGCACATGCATCTCAATACCTTTGCCTCCTGCAGCTCCCCTGAGTCTCAGTGGGATTTTCTCTTTCCTTCTAGTTGTAGAATTTCCACTCAGCCAGCCTTCCTGTGGTTTTGGAGGATGTCTGTCTTGTCTTTTAGTTGTAGTTTGTTGTGCAAGGCAACAGTTTAAGTGCTTACCTATGTTGCCATTGTGGTTTCTCCTCAAAATGTCTCACTAAAATTATCTTGATTTGAGCATATGAAGAATTTTTATGTGGTAAAATATTCATAGTATAAAATTTGCCATTTCAAATATTTTAAGTGTGCAGTTTAGTAGCATTAAGTATATTTACATTTTTTTTGAACCATCCCACTATCCAAAGCTCTTTTCATGTTTACAAACTGAAACTTTATACCCATCCTATATAATAAAAGGCTAATATGCAAATTGAACGAATGGCAGACTGACTGCTCACTATGACATTCACTAACCACCAGACAGCAGATGCTCAATATGGGAGCTGCAACCTGGTAATCAGTGGGCATAAGAGCAACCAGTCATTTCTGATTGTTCCACTGTTAGGGTCAATTTGCATGTTACCATGTTATTATATAGTATATGTATTTGTTTGTAGCCATTTTTATTTTATGTGCCTATGTTTATTCTTTCCGTTTTTTTCTTCTTTTCACTACAGTCCCTTTAGCATTTTTTTAAATTAAATCTTTATTATTCAGATTATTACATTTGTTTCTCTTTTTTCCCCTCCATAACTTCCCTCCACCTGGCTCTCACCTCTCCCTCTACCCTTACCTCCCTCCCATTTACTTCATCCATAGGTGTATGATTTTTGTCCAGTCTCTCCCTGTACACCCCTCACCCCTTTCCCCCTGAGAATTATCAGTCAATCCCTTTCTGTGCTCCTGATTCTATTATATTCACCAGTTTATTCTGTTGATCAAATTTTTAATCCCCTTAATTTTTAGATCCACTTGTTGATAGATATATATTTGTTGTTCATAATTTTTTGTCTTTTACCTTTTTCTTCTTCCTCTTCCTAAAGAGTACCTTTCAGCATTTCATATAATACTGGTTTGGAGTTGATGAACTCCTTTAGCTTTTTCTTATCTGTGAAGCTCTTTATCTGCCCTTCAATTCTGAATGATAGCTTTGCTGGATAGAGTATTCTTGGTTGTAGGTTCTTGCTGTTCATCACGTTGAATATTTCTTGCCACTCCCATCTGGCCTGAATTGTTTCTGTTGAGAAATCAGCTGACAGTCATATGGGTGCTCCCTTGTAGGTAATGAACTGTTTTTCTCTTGCTGCTTTTAATATTATCTCTTTGTCTTTTGCTCTTGGTATTTTAATCATGATGTGTCTTGCTGTGGTCCTCTTTGGATTCCTTTTATATGGGGTTCTGTGTGCTTCCTGGACTTGTAAGTCTATTTCTTTTACCAGATGTGGGAAGTTTTCAGTCATTATTTCTTTAAATAGGTTTTCAGTATGTTGCTCTCTCTCTTCTTCTGGCACCCCCACAATTCTGATGTTGGTACACTTGAAGCTGTCCCAGAGACTCCTTACATTATCTTCACATTTTTGGATTCTTTTCTCTTCTTGCTTTTCCAGTTGAGTGTTTTATGATTCTTTATATTTCAAATATTTGACTTGATTCTTGCCTTCTTCTAGTCTGCTGTTAGGTCTCTGTATAATATGTTTTATTTCAGTCAGCGTATGTTTAATTTCTAGTTGGTCCTTTTTCATCTCTACTTGGTTCTTTTTCATCTCTAGTTAGTCCTTTTTTATCTCCTCTTGGGTCTCACTAACTTTATCCAGCTTTTCTAGGATATTCTTAAAAAAACTTTATAAGCGTGGTTTTGAACTTTATATCCAATCGTTTGTTTTCCTCCATTTCTTTTGTTTGTGATCCCTTCTCTTGTCTCAGCATTTTCACTATGCTGGGAGAACTTCTGTGTTGAATTCAGCCTCATGATACCAGACTTGAAAAAAAACTGCAAAAGCCTCTCTGTTGAGGTTGGGATGGGTGGAGTCTCAGGGCTTAAGGGACCTCCTTGCCTTCCAGTCGGCCCCACCCTCCATGGCCCTTGAGTCTCATGTGACTGGCTAATCACTGGAGTGGTCCCTGTGAGTGCACGCGCTCTCTCTCAGTGCCTCTAGACTGCTGCCCCTCCGGCTCCACTGCGGTCTGGGACCACATGAGTCTGGGTCCCCAGGATTTTGCCTGAAACCAGGGTTTACTGGAGTTAGAATTGGCACAGTTGGGAGAGTCTGTTTCTTGCCCACTCTTGAAAGCCAGCAGCACAATTAGCAGTTGGTCCTATGTGCGCTGTGCCATGCGCGCCACCAGACTTCTGATTTTTTGCAACTCCCCTAAATTTCCGCGCACTTCTCCCTTTTCACAGTCCAAACTCCCACCATATGAGTTTGGGCTGGATCTGGGGTTTAGTGTAGTAGGATAAGGAGTTCAATGCCTTTGAGAGTCTCCGTCTCCCTCCCGCCAGAGAAAGCCAGCCAGGTTCTCCGGCACCCTCTCTCTCCATGTGCGCGTCTCAGTACCTCAGCTTTTTACAGCTCCTCTGGGTCTCTGTGAGCCCCTCTCTTTCCTTCTAGTTGTAGAATTTCCACTCAGCCAGCTTTCCTGTGGTCTGAATGATGTCCGTTCTGTCTTTTAGTTGTAGTTTTGAAATTGTTGTGCGAGGCAGCAGTGTAGGTGGTTACCTATGCCGCCATCTTGGATTCTCCCCCCACTTTAGCATTTCTTGCATTGCTGGCTTGAAAGTGATAAATCTCCTTAACCTTTTTTTTTTTTCTGTAAAACTTTTTATTTTCCCTTCAAGTTTGAATGATAGCCTTGCTGGATAAAGTATTCTTGGATTCAGTCCCTTGCTTTGCATCACTTTGTATATTTCCTTCTATTCCTTTCTGGCCTGATATTTTTTTGTTGAAAAATTATTTGATACTCTAATGTGAGATTCCTTGTAGGTAACTTTCTGTGTTTCTCTTGCAGCCTTTAAGTTTTTCTCTTTGTCATTAACATTTGCCATTGTAATTATGATGTGTCTTGGTGTGGGTCTTTTTGGGGATCATCTTGTTTGATATTTTCTGTGCTTGTATGTTTTTTTTCTTCCCCAAATCAGGGAAGTTTTCTGACATTATTTCTTCAAATAGGTTTTTAACTCTTGCTCCTCTTCTGATCCTTCTGGCACCTCTCTTATAGATATACTAGGAGGCCCATTGTATGAAGAGATTCGTGCAATAAGCCTTCCTTCCCTTGGCTCCAGCACTGGTTTTCCTCAGACACCTGGGACTCAGGCCTTTGCTCTGGCTATAGACTGCTGCCTTCATCTTTGTCTTCTCTGTAGACTCAGGCTGGAGTCTGCCATCTTCACTGCAGATCCTGGTCAGAATCTGCCATCTTTACCTTTGCTGCTTCACTGCAGACTCTGGCCAGAGTCTGCCACCTTCATCTTTGCTGCAGACTCTGGAGTCTGCAGTCTTCATCTTCGCTGTGGCTAGAGTGAAGCTTCTGTAGACCCCTTTGCCCTCTGCCCTCCCTCTCATAGCAAGCATCCTGCCCCACCCAGCCACTCCACACCTTGAGCAGCTGAGTGTCTGCCATATTTCTCCTTCTAATTTGCATATTCTCTCCTAATTGGCTTTTGTGCATGGTGAAGTGATGGTTAATTTAAATGTTTCTTTTTTATTAGTGTAGATTGCTTCATTTCATCTTTTCCTAAAGCTCCCTCAGGTTCTCCTCCTGCCTTTTGATATTTTTTCTCCAATTGCAATTCAGGTTGCATGTGTTTTGCTTCCCTGTCTTCTAATATAACAATTAGTTCTCTGCTTCTCCTACTGTACTGTTTAAAGCTTCCATAGTGGTTTATATTGCACCTATATCACTCTATTTCCTCCTGATTCTTACATAAGTTGGTTTTCTCATCTATATGACTTTTATTCTGATTTCTTTTTCTGACATATTGCATGCCTCAATTTTATTTAGTTCCTTAATAACCATGTCTCCTTTTCTTTCCTTTGGTTTTTTGTTTTTGTTTTTATTTTTTTGGTCTCTCCATTGTTGCTGTCTCTTTCTGAAACTGGGCTACCTGCTTGGATTTCAAGGGGTTGAGTCCCCTCACAGTCCAATGGTCCTGGACTCCCTAACCCCAGGGGTTGGGTCTGCCTTGAGTTTCACACCTTTATTGTCTCTGCTCTGAATTGTTCCCCCTTTTCCCACAGTTTGGGTCCCTCAATTATCCATTTCTCAGGGTTAGTGGTGGCAAGTGTAAAGTACCCCTAGTATGCAACTCTCTATGAGGGCCCAGAGCCCTCTGACATGCAATTCACTGTGCTACTCCAGACTCTAAGGTGGGATGGTACCCTAAATCCCTGTGGAAGTGCACTTACAGCATGGTCATGTGACCTGTGGTTTGGCACATGAGGTTACACCAGCAGCTCTGATCAGTGCTGAGGGTAGGGCATGTGCCAGGTGACAACTCTGTCTGGGCTGTGGGCAGGGTGCATACCAGTCAAAGGATCTGTCTGTGGTGGCACAGAACACACTCGGTCTTTTTTGGGGTGCGGGTGTTTTTCCTGTGAGGATTGTGTCTGCTGGCAGAGCATGCTCAATCTATGCCTGGAGCACACTCAGTCTATGCCAGGGGCTTGGTGCTCATACTGTGAGAGCTCTGCCTGAGTTTGTGGCGGAACGTGCTCACTCCCTGGTAGGGTGTTTGAACTTTGAGGGCTTTGCCTAAGCTGGTGGCAGAGTGCACTGAATCTGTGCAAGGGGCAGAGTGCTTGCCTATCTAGGGCTCTGTCTGCCTCCAGTGCACTCATTCTGTGCCAGGGGTGGGATGCTCACCTGGCTAGGGGTCTGTCTGGACAGAGGTGTAGGACACATGCAGATGAGGTTCTGTATTAGGCCAAGGATGGAGTAGGGAGTAGGGAATCCATGGCTTGCACCCACAGAGTGAGGACCTGAGTATGAGATCCTGGGATGCTGGGTTTGGGCTCTGGTTAAGATGTACAGCTTGGAAGGGCTGACTTGTGTGCTCTCAGATATCTGAAGGCAGATGTCTGAGACCCATGTTGCATTACCACATTGCTCACTGCTGGAGCACAGTGGTAGTTCCATGTGGGTTTTGGCTGGTAAGTGGCTCCCTGCACAGGTCTGGGGGTGCTTTCCGAGATCAGTAGGATGTTTGTGTGGCAGCACTCCTGGCCTCCTATCCTCCCATCTACAAGATGGCATGCTTTCTATGCCAAAGCTGAGTTGGCATGGGGTACCGCAGCAGTAGCAAGAGCCCCCCATCTAGGTAAGCCTGATCTGCCAGGGACTCCTGAGATGTCTATCTGTCCCTCACTCACACATACACACACACCACACACATACACACATACACACATACTCCTCTTGATTCTTTATTCTGTCACACTCTCTTCTTCCCTGCAGTCCTGTCAGCCACCATTTTCCTAACCTCAATTGTCACTTTTTTTTTTACAGATTTCCTTTACTGTCTGCAAAATATTTTATAAGACTGAACATTATTTACTGGTTATAATTATTAAATTTGTACCCAAAGTATATGGTTTTCAAAAAGAACACATTGTCCTAACTACCTGGAGAGATCATTTGCTTAGTGTGGTCCTGAACTATTCATGTCTCATATGTAAACAAATGCTCTCTGTGAAAAAGAAGTTAATTTGGGGCCCAGGCGGGAGGACTGTCTCCCTCTCTCCCCCATCCTGCATGGGCAGGGCCTGGCCGGGGTATAAATAGGTCCGACCACTGGGCTTTCCTCACTCTTCCTGTCTCCCCAACCTTCTCTCTTCAGTGCTTCCCCTCTCTTCAACTGATCTCCACTGACACCATGACTTACCCCCTGGAAAAAGCCCTGGATGCGATGGTGTCCACCTTCCACAAGTACTCCGGCAAGGAGGGTGACAAGTTCAAGCTCAACAAGTCTGAGCTCAAGGAGCTGCTGACCCGGGAGCTCCCCAGCTTCTTGGGGAAAAAGACAGATGAAGCGGCACTGCAGAAGCTGATGAGCAACCTGGACAACAACAAGGACAACGAGGTGGACTTCCAGGAGTACTCTGTCTTCCTTGCCTGCATCGCCATGATGTGCAATGAGTTCTTCAAGGGCTTCCCCAACAAGCAACCCCGGAAGAAATGAGGGCTCCTCATATGCAGGGGGGCGGGGGGGAGTAGGGGAGCCTGCCTGCTAGGGTCTTCCCTGTGGGCAGGGGGCACCAAGCCTCACCCTGGCTCTTCTACTCATGTGTAGGATGCTGAGCAAATTCAATAAAGATTATTGGAAACTAAAAAAAAAAAAAAAAAAGAAGTTAATTTGGGGATGTACTACAATATATGTGAGAGTGTCATGAGTGCATGGAAATAATATGGATTAATTTTCTCAGATAGAGAAATAGCATTAAGCAAATGCAACTAAGTTTTCACCACTTATTCTACATTTGCATATTTTAATCAATTTCAAGTGAGATCATAAACTATTATCTGTCTATTACAGGAATCTAAAGTCAGAGTAAATTCCCTCTTGCAAAATAATCAAGGCCAAAAAAAAAAAAAAAGATAATACAAATATACACATGAGGAATTCAAAAGGAAGCTGAATTAGAGCTTTTGAGCACAGACTGAAAAAACATGAACACAAAGAGACCACAGGCAGGCTATACATTATCCCGAGTTACACAACAGAGTGATAAGACACATGACCTGTAAAGTGTGAGCTGGCGGGACTGTCTGAGATTGATTAGTTTGCTGCCCTAATACTCAGGTAATAGAATGCCTTACAGCATCATTCTGCCTATTTTAGTCCATTTCTATGTTCCCTGCTGCCTTAAAAATTAGAATAGCTCCTGTCACTTCAGCCTATAATCGTAGGGAAGCTCGTTCCCTTTGAATTACTCCATAATATACAAATGCAATCCTTTTTGCTCTGCAGCACAAAATGCAGCTCTTGTTCATCTAATGTCCTCGACAAACAATTTCACAAAGTATTTCCTAAGAGGGTGACTCCAAAACAAAGCAAAATGTCAAGAGATGGCTAGGAGGATGAGAAAATAAAAGCAACAAAGTAATAGATGCAAAGAAGGAAGCCATAGCAAGTTATAAAATTGAAGAGATGGATGTGAAAGTGAATCAATCTCTATCTATAGTACAGACTTATGAAAACTGAAAAGCAAGCAGTCATTCCAAACTCTCAAAATGGAGGCATGATGAGATACAACAGTAGGAAAGGGAATACTTTCAAAACCACTAGAATACTTTGGGAATCACTAGAAAACCAAACAAACAAAATGATTTAGGAAATAGATATGGAATGACTCGATGAAGAGATAACAATGATAAGGATGAAGGACAAACTAAGGAGTAGACATATGATTTGCAGGCGTGTCAAACATCTCTGACATGAAAATTGATGTTTTAGGGGGGCTTAATCACAAGGAACAACAAAGTGTGTAATTATTGGAATCGATAGTCTAGGTCAGTGGTCAGCAAACTCAACAGAGTGGCAAACCATGGCTCGCAAGCTGCATGTGGCTCTCAAGCCGCAGTTTGCCAACCACTGCTTTTGGCAGCCTTCTCTAAACTCCATCTATGTAATCCTAGTTAAATTGCTTTCTGCTGGGGAGAACTCCAGACTAACTAACCTGGAGCTTTCACATATAGGTCTGTGAGCTTTCAGTGTGATTATTCTAATGTCTGAAGAGGAGTTGTGCACAGAAAATATTATTTAGAGTTACCAGGTTTTAAATTAAACTAGTTAATTAAATTGCAAATTTAATATATATTTTTTAAGGCCTGAAGTTTAACTTCTTTCAAGTACTTCAAGGTTAATTGAACTTCCTCCAAGGTTAACACTTCCTTCAAGTACTTGAAACTTTGGTAATCTAATTAAGTAAAACTATAAGTTCTTTTAAAAAGTATAATACTATTTATAGACTAAGTCCATTTTTATGTCTTGTTGCTTAAATGACAAGCCTAAAATCAATTACACGTATTAAATGAAATGCACAAGAGTAATCTGTGAATTTCTCTAAAGTACTAACTCTCTAAGTCATAAAATAAACTTTTACTATCAAGCATTCATGAAATATTCCTATTCTTAGCACACACATATTAATACTGTGGGTTTGTTATACTTTTTATCTTTAAACTTAAGTATTCTTACCTTTATAGTTTTGTAACTTAAGTAAGCTGAGATGATTGCCCTGACAGTGACCAGAATAGGATCATTTTCTCAGGCAGCCTGGGATTAATTATCGATCAGAGATCTGTGGCCAGCATGCAAGTCTAGGAGATAAATAAATCCAAGGTGATTCTTTCTGACTCATTGAAGGACATACTGAGCCTTTTTGAAATAGCTTCTATGACAATAAAAAACATCAAACCCTGTGTCCTTCAAATGGATAAACCAGTAGGCTCCTGGTTTAAAGTTACACTTTTTGTAATTATTTCATGTGATAATATCAAATTATCAACCCCTTACCCAGGCTAAACTATTTTCTTTTGTATCTCACTTAATTTTTTAATTATTTTCTTATTAATCATGTCTGTAGACAACATTTCCTATCCTTTTAATAAAATCCAATTTAAACTCCTCTCATACCTTTTTCATGATGTGTGGTTACTACTCTACAGTTGATTTAGAAACATGGGGAAATGCACAAAAAGGGGTAGGATTGCATGTAGATTCTGTCATTGATATCAGACTCAGCGAAAGCCTAGAGAGACCAAAGGGAATGTTTTCTCCATATTACCTCCCCCTTGATAGTCCCAGTCAAACTGCCTTTACTTCTGTGATGCCAATTCCACAGCAGTACAGTGCAGGTACAAAATACAACATGTCTTATTTATATATATAAAAGCTTAAGCTACCAGCCAACCAGCTGACTGACCAGATCAGCTGACTGGCCAGTAGCTATGATGCACAATAACCACCAGGGGGCAGACACTCATTGCACAGGTATGGAAACATGGAACAGACTGATGAATCTCAGAGGGAAGTGGGAAGAGACATGGGAAGAGAGGAGTGCTGCAGAGATTAACTAAAAATCTTATATATGTACTAGAGGCTCTTCAGCCTGGCCTGCGGGGATCTGGCCAAAACGAGCTCTCTGACATCCCCCAAAAGGTCCTGGATTGTGAGAGGGCACAGGCCAGGCAGAGGGATCCCACTAGTTTTTCTATAATGAGCAGGATCCCAGGCTACATACTGTAAATTAGTTGTCTACTCTCAGTTCCAAGTAACACTGTTTAGTTTTACTCAGCTTTAAGTATTCACCAAATATTCACTTGCTTTCAGATGCATTCCCCTGCAACCTGAACTTTCCACTCTCATCATCTAATTTCCAGCAGGGTGCAGCCAATGGGAGGCACTGGAAGACTGGGAGGCAGGATAAAAGAGGAACCCACTCACTACATTTCTTACTCTCTGTGCCATGAAGATGGTAACCTCTAGGAATCACTGCATCTTCTCCAAAATTCCAGCTCCTACAAGTCAGGATGTTCCTCCTAAGTCCTGGCCTCTGCAGTACAGAATGCCTCTCTGCCTCCCTTATCCCACTACCATTATAGTTCTACCTGCTCCTTCTTTGTTCCTCTAGTCAGGGCTGGGACTTCCTGTTTGATTATTTCTGTGTTTTCTCACCTTCCCAAGTTAGCTCTTTCAATTTTTCTAAATGTGACACGTCTAGTTGTTTTGTGTTAAATTTCTACAATGGAAAAACTTGAGTTGTTTCTGTATTGCTGCCACTTAATGCTGTTTTTCTCTATATCCTTGATCTTGTGTTTTAAAATCTATACCTGATTCTTTTGATATCAACATCTCACAACTCCACATTTCTATTGGTTCTCACAAACCCCCACTTACCTTGATTTACCTT
The DNA here is from genome assembly GCA_004026805.1 of Lasiurus borealis. Lineage (NCBI taxonomy): Eukaryota > Metazoa > Chordata > Mammalia > Chiroptera > Vespertilionidae > Lasiurus > Lasiurus borealis. Next base: position 104,467 of record PVJN01001991.1, read on the forward strand.
TTAATCTGCATCTTTTGAAAGAGCATTAATCTTGGGCTAATGCATCAATGAATTGTTAAAAATTTATAATTAGTTTTATAATCTGCAATATATTTAATGAATGTGAAGTATGAAGACATATTCTACTACCAGCCTCTGCAAAGCAAGTCCAAATGAGACATCACCTTTCCAGATATTGAGTAGGTTTCTCAGTTTAATGCATAGAGTTTTCAGTAGACATCTGGGATAAATAAGAGTGTGGGTTTTTTTCCTTAAGCTTTTGGCTTAACAGTCAACAAAAGAGCATATTCTCCCTCTCCTCCCCCCCAAAAATGCTCTTAAGATACATGGTATTTATCCAGTGAGACAAACATGCCACTCAACAATTCTCATATTTATAATATGATTCCTTATTTCACTATTGCTCCATTGCCCATCAGAAAAAAACTTCAAGGTTCAGCCTTCATTCCTGGCTCTTTTGTACTTGCTTTCCAGGAGTCTTCACCAAGGTTCATCTGCACCATGCCTGGTATGACAGACAACATCATATTGTTGCACATGGTGCACAAGGGTGGGTGACTTGGTGCTTTGACCAAAGTTAACCTTTGACAAACAAGCCTACTGCCTTCAATTCTCCTTGAATCACTTTTGCTGTTATACAACCATTTAGTAAAAGGAAATGCAATCCATATAGATGAGTGATGAAAACAGTGCACTTCTCTAAACCAGCCTCAGACTACAGAGCAGGAATGGGACTCCTGCTTCTTTTGTGTTTATACCACAGGCATATAGATGCTGAGCCTTTCCAGGACCTGCTGTAAAATGGTTTCTCTCCTTCTTACCAGCTCATGCTGGCTGCATAGGATGCATTATGTAATGCTTACTTGGAACTACCTGTGGTGAGCCACCAATTCATATTTCTCTTGTCCAGTACAGAGAAATCCTTTAAAAAAATTGGTTGAAGAAAGAGGAAGCAGTTAATTACTTTCATTATTTTGAGCTACATCACTAACTTGGCTTCTGTGTTATTTTTAGAAGTGATTTTATTCCTTTCTCATTGATCTCTGGTTACTTATCTTATTCTAACATATTTCATAAAGATGAAAATATCAGCCTCTTTTTATGATATCCCATTTCTTTTCCTTAGAATCACAGCACAGCATTCATATACCACATACCATGAGACTATTAAAAAATACAAAAATAAGCAACAATACTCCCTGCCTCATACAGGTTCAATAAATACTTGTTGATGAACTGCCAAACTCTATCCAAAAAGAAAAGAAATGACGGTTATGCAATGATTCTTTTTTATAACACACACAAGGAAATTCATTAATTCACTCATTAAATTTGAGTACCTAACATGGCCAGGCACTGGGCTAAGCACAAGTGAAACAATAGTAAGAAAAACAAGGTATTTCCTTGCTTTCATGGAGCAACAGAAATTAGTCAAATAATTACACAGATACATAAGCTGCAGTGGTGAGCAATGTTAGGGTTACATCCAAAATGCTATAAAAATATACCCTAATGCAGTGGTCGGCAAACTCATTAGTCAACAGAGCCAAATATCATTAGTACAACGATTGAAATTCCTTTTGAGAGCCAAAATTTTTAAACTTAAACTTCTAACACCACTTCTTCAAAATAGACTCACCCAGGCCATGGTATTTTGTGGAAGAACTATATTCAAGGGGCCAAAGAGCCACATGTGGCTCGTGAGCCACCATTTGCCGACCACTGCCCTAATGGGATTTGACTAACTAAACAAGTCAGAAAAGTCTTCCCTGAAGAAATGGTATTTGAGCTGAGATCAGAAAGATTAGAGGAAGCTAAGAGAATGTCTTCAGGAAAGGAGGAACATTGGTGGCAGCTATACAAAGAACTGGAAAGCCTTGTGTCTGGACAAAAAGGATGAGGGGAAATGGTGGAACAGAAGCCTGAAAACCTAGTCAAGGAGTTTGTCTTATCACAAGAACTATGGGACATCATTGAAAGTGTTCCTAACCCCTGATATGAGAAAGCCAAGGCTGGACTTAACTATGGGGAACATAAAAGTTGTGGGCACCAATCAGTTCCTCTCACAAGCTTTTTGAAGCATCAAAGTGGATATAAGAACAACACAAACTTGGAAAATTATACATTGAAGAAAGAAATGGAAGAAGATACAAATAAATGAAAGCATATACCATTTTCATAGATAGGAAGTATTAACATTATTAAAATGTCCATACTACCCCAATCAACCTATGTACTTTATGCAATTCTTATAAAAATACCAATGCTATATTTCATAAAGCTATAACAAATACAGTGGTACCTCGAGATACGAGTTTAATTCGTTCCGTAACCTTGAGGCGTGGGAAACTATGAGACGCTCGAGTCGTGGTAAACTGGTGGGTCGTGTGCAGCCAGCCGATCCACGCTATTACTTGTATCTCAACCGTTGCTCATATTTCAAAACAAAAATCACTCGCTCGAGGGCTCATATCTCAAAAATCTCGTATGTTAGGGCACTCGTATCTCGAGGTACCACTGTAATCTAAAAAATGTATATAGAATTACAAAGACCCCAAATAGCCACAGCAATCTTGAGAAATAAGAACAAATTGGAGGTACCTGATATTGGCATTAAACAGATGTATAGATCAATGAAACAGAATAGAGAGCCCCAAAATAAACCCACATCTATATGTCAGTTAATATTTGACAAAAGAGACAAGAACATACAATGGGGTAAAGACAGTCAATTCAATAAATGGTGTTGGGAAATTTGGACAGATACATGCAAAAAAACTTAAAAGCAGACTACCTTTTTACACCATATACAAGAATAAACTTAAAATGGATTCAAGATTTAAATGTAAGACTCAAAACCATAAATGCCTAGAAGAAAACATAGGCAGTAAAATCTCTGCTATTTCTCTTAGCAATATTATTTCTGATATATCTCCTCAGGCTAGGGAAACAAAAAATAAACTAATAGGGCTATATAAAACTAAAAAGATTTTGTACAGCAAAGGAAACCATCAACAAAACAAAAAGACAATCTACTGAATGGAAGAAGATATTCATCAATGACTGGTACATCTGATAAGGTGTTAATATCCAAAATTTATTTTAAAAAACTCATACAACTCAACACCAAGAAAAAAAAACACATTAAAAGTGGCCAGAGGTCCTAGCTGGTTTTGCTCAGTGATTAGAGTTTTAGCCTGCAGTTTGAAGAGTCTTGGATTCAATTCTGGTCAAGAGTACATACTTCAATTGCAAGCTTGATCCTCTGCCCCCCGTTGAGGCATGTATGAGAGGCAACCAATTGATGTTTCTCTTTCACACTGATATTTCTCTCTGTGTCTCTCCTCTCTCTTCTACTCTTTCTAAAAATCAATGGAAAAAATATCCCGGGATGAGGATTAACCAAAAAAAAAAAAAAAAATGGCCAGAAGACCTAAATAGACACTTCTCCAAAGAGGACATTTAGATGACCAATAGATATATGAAAAGATGCTCAACTAATTATCAGAGAAACACAAATTAAAACCACTATGAGATAGCGCCTCACACCTATCAGAATGGCTATTATCAATAAATCAACAAATAAGTGTTGGCAAGGATGTGGAGAAAAGAGAGCACAGTTGGTGGGAATGCAGATTGGTTCAGCTACTGCAGAAAGCAGTATGAGGTTCCTCAAAAAATTAAAAATGGAACTGTCCTATGACCCAGAAATTCCACTCCTGCATATTTATCTGGGGGAAAAAAAAACACTAATTTAAAATAATATGTGCACCTCTATGTACATTTCAGCATTATTTACAATAGTTAGGATATGGAAGCCATTTAAGTGCCCATCAATAGGTGAATGTATAATAAGTTTGAACTACATATATGCAATTGAATATTACTTGACCATAAAAAAAGAATGAAATCTTAACATTTGTGACAGCAATGGATAGACCTAGAAAGTATTATGGTCAGTGAAATAAGTCAGTCATAGAAAAACAAATATCATATGATTAATTTGAACAGACTCATAGACACAAAGTCTGGACTGGTGATTGCCAGAAGGAGAGATGTTGTGGAACTGGGTAAAAGGGATTAAGAAATACAAACTGAGAGTTACAAAATAGCCACAGGGATATAAAGTATAGCATAAGAAATGTAGTCAATAATAGTGTGGATACTATGTATGATGCCAGGTGGATACTGCAAATATCAGGGAAAATACTTGGTAAAGAATATGATTGTCTAATAACTATGCTGTACACCTGAAACCAATACAAAAATAAAACAAAAAACAAACAAAACAAAAAAATAAAACTGCAGTTAAAAAAATGTAAGAGTTAAAAAAAAAAAACCTCCTAGGTATCTCTGGTTCTCTTGTGTATCAGGGTGTGAACTATGATCTGCAGCTTGTCAGAGTGACAAATTTTTAAAATGTCAAAGACCCTGAACAGTGGGGATTCCAGAATTTATTTGCTCACCCCTGCAAGGCAACAATTCTGCCCACCCAGTAATGCACATTACCCATGCCTGAAGATCCAGTTCTGAGTAATGAAATTCTCAATAGATTATTCTATCTAATAAAACAGTAATATGCAAATTGACCATACCTTTGCTACACTACCAGCCATGCCCACCAGCCAATCAGAGCAAGTATGCAAATTAACCCAATCAAGATGGCTATGGCCACAGAGAGAGCAGGAGGGAGGCTTGGGTTGCCCCTGGCAATGGAGAATCCAAGCTTTCCACCTATCCTGGCCAGCCCAGTCCTCTGCTTAATGCAACAAAGTTTCAATGGCTGTGCAAGCAGAAGGCTTGGCTCCATTCCAGGCTACAAAGTTTCATTTGTAGAAAATAAGTAAGTCACAGATCACAGAGCCTGGGCTTGGGTCACCCGGGTGTGGGGCCACCACAGGCCCCTTGCCCAGGCCACCTCATGTCCCAAGGTTACACCCACCCCGATCCAGAACACCCTTCAGGGCAAACCAGATGGCCCCCACCCTGCACCAGGCCTCTATCCTATCTAATAAAAGAGTAATGTGCAGATTGACCATTATTCCAACACACAAGATGACTGCCTCCATGTGGTCAAAAGATCCTGCCCCTATGTGGACACAAGATAGGCACCACAAGATGGCCAGCAGGGGAGGGTAGTTGGCAGGGACTAGGCCTGCAAGGGAGGACAGTTGAGGATGCTCAAGCCTTTAGGGGAGGGCAGTTAGAGGTGACCAAGCCAGCAGAGAAAGGAAGTTGGGGGTGACCGGGCCTGCGGTTGGGGGGGGGGACACAGGCCTTCTGGAGAGGGCAGTTAGGGGCAAACAGGCTGGCAGGGGAGCAGTTAGGCATCAATCAGGCTGACAGGGAAGTGGTTAGGGGGTGATCAGGCTGGCAGGCAGAAGCAGTTAGGGGCAATCAGGAAGGCAGGCATATGAGCAGTTGGGAGCCAGCAGTCCTGGATTGTAAGAGGGTTGTCTGACTGCCCAATCCCACCTAAAGGAGCAGTCAGACATTCCTCAAGGGGGTCCAAGATTGGAAATGGAGCTGGCTGGGCTGAAGAACACCTCCCCTCTCCCCCACCAAATTTTGTGCACCAGGCCTCTAGTCTATATAATAAAAGCCTAAGCAGCCCTTAATGGCAGAACAACCAGAATGACTGGTCACTATGATGCACACTGACCACCACTGGGAAGATATTCAATGCAGGAGCTGCTCCCTGGTGGTCAGTGTGCTCCCAAAGGGGGAGCACCACTCAGCCAGAAGCTGGACTCATGGCTGCTGACTGTAGCAGCAGAGGCTGGAACCTCTCCTGCCTCCACGGCAGCACTGAGGAGCAGCAAGCAAGCAGGCAGTAAGGAGTGAGGGGTCCTAGACTGTGAGAGGGTGTGGGCCGAGCTGAGGGTCCTCCCCTTCCAGTGCATGAATTTTGTGCTCTGGGCCTCTAGTATGGTTATAAGAAGCATTTTCTTTTTTTATTTATATTCTTTTTTTAAATAAGTCTTTGTTGTTCAGATTATTATAGATGTTCCTCTTTTTCCCCATAGCTCCCCTCCACCCAATTTTTCCCTCCATTCCCATACCCTTACCCCCCGCCACTATCCTCATCCATAGGTGTAAGATTATTGTCTAATCTCTTTTGCACCCTCACACCCTTTTCCCCCAAGAACTGCCAGTCTACTTCCTTTCTATGCCTCTGATTCTATTATATTCACCAGTTTATTCTGTTCATCATATATTTTATTCACTTGATTTTTAGATTCATTTGTTGATAGGTATGTATTTGTTGTTACTTTGTTGTTCATACTTTTTATCTTCACATTTTTCTTCTTCCTCCTCTTCTTAAAAAATATCTTTCAGCATTTCATATAATGCTGGTTTGGTGTTGATGAACTCCTTTAGCTTTTTCATGTCTGTGAAGCTCTTTACCTAACCTTCAATTCTAAATGATAGCTTTGCTGGGTAGAGTAATCTTGGTAGTAGGTTCTTGCTGTTCATCACTTTGAATATTTCTTGCCACTCCCATTTGGCCTGCATAGTTTCTGTTGAGAAATCAGCTGACAGTCGTATGGGTACTCCCTTGTAAGTAACTGTTTTTCTCTTGCTACTTTTAAGATTCTCTTTTTGTCTTTTGCTCTTGGTATTTTAATTATGATGTGTCTTGGTGTAGTCCTCTTTGGATTCCTCTTGTTTGGGGTTCTGTGTACTTTCTGGACTTGTAAATCTATTTCTTTCACCAGGTGGGTGAAGTTTTCTGTCATTATTTCTTCTAACAGGTTTTCAACATTTTGCCCTCTCTTCTTCTGGCACCCCCATAATTTGGATGTTGGTATGCTTGAAGTTGTCCCAGAGGCTCCTTTCACTATCTTCATATTGTTAGATTCTTTTTTCTTTTTGTTTTTCTGATTGGATATATATATATATATATATATATATATATATATATATATATTCATTTTATTGATTTTTTTATAGAGAAAAAGGGAGAGAGATAGAAAGTCAGAAACATCGATGAGAGAGAGACATCGATCAGCCGCCTTCTGCAAACGCCACTGTGGAGATATGTTCTGAATACATTGTTCTGGCTCTCGTGTGTGAAACACTCACAGGAAGACCAAATGGTGGCTGTCAGAGCAGTTAAAAGGTGATGGTGGACTGGACCAACATGGAGATGACAAAAGAAATTAAGTGAACAGATATTTATGAGGCAGATGTCAACAGGACTCAGTAGTTGATGTAGGGATGGGATTCTAGGTTTGTGAATCCAATAGATGGATTCCTGGACTCATTAAGAACCCATAATCTGAGGACTTCTCATTACCAGTTCTGCAAGTAAAACTTGAAAGCCATTACTCTATCCTAATAATAAGTAAAAAGCTGAAAAATCAACAACTCTTTTTGGATCAGTAGGAGAAGGAAGGACTCAGGGCAAACTGCTCCCCCAAAGACTGGTTCTGGCCAAATGAGGGATAGACCAGAGAGTACAGGGAGTCACTGCTTACTGAAGCAGAGCCTCCTAAACAGAGATGACCAGGAGCCGATGCCAGGGCAAGGAAATCTGAACTCTAATTGGTGAACTGCTGGGGGATCAGAGCAGACAATTCTGAGAGTTAAAACCATCTGGGGGAGAAGGATTGCAAATATTCAAATATCATGAGACTTACCTTTAGGAGCTTCACCTAGTTCTCACTGAAAATATCAGAGAGAAAACAATACCCTCATGCTTCTGGCATGGTGGGAAAAAAGGAACTATTTTGAAATATGCCAAAGCAATCTGTTATTCTCAACACAGTCTGCCCTCAGGGGAACCAGTTCAACAGAACCTATCCTGCTGGGATATCATCAGAACCTAACTAGCCAGGGGAAAAGCAAGATCCAACTCCAGCCCATTCTAGCCATCTTATCCCACCCAAAGGGAGTTTGGGGAGAAAGAAAATGAGAAAAATTCTCGTGAACCTCACAGTCCAGAGGCACAGACTCAATACTAATATGATACCTAATCATAGGACTATAGAACATTCTCCTTCCCCACACACTTCACCATCACATTGCCAAAGGCCTGTTTACTGCAGTTAATTTTACCCTGTACATCACGCCCACCTCTCATGAAAAAATTACAAGGCATACTAAAAAGCAAAAAAACACAGTGAGAGCAGACAGAGCAAGCATCAGAACCAGACATAGATTGATGTTAGAATTATCAGACTGGATTTAAAACAATTATGATTACTATGTTAATTGTAAGATATATATTTCCATTATAATTGATATACAATATTATATTAGTTTCAGATATACAACATAGTGATTAGGCACATACATAACCTATTAGTGATCATCCTGATATGACTAGTACCCATTTTACACCATACATAGCTATTATATTATTAATGACTATATTCTCTATGCTATACCTTATATCTCCATGATTGTTCTTTTTAAAAAAATAAAATAAAAGATACATTTTTATTGATTTCAGAGAGAAAGAGAGAGGAAGAAAGAGATAGAAACACCAATGATGAGAGAGAATCATTGATCAGCTGCCTCCTGCACATCCCCCACTGAGATCAAGCCCATAAACCAGGCATGTACCTTTGACCAGCATTGAACTCAGGACTCTTCAGTCAGCAAGCCAATGCTCTATCCACTGAGCCAAACCATCCAGGGCCCCATGACTATCCTTAGAATTGATTATTTGTATTTATTAATCCCTTTACCTTTTCCTAATTATCTATATATTAGAGGTCCAGTGCACAAAATTTGTGCAAGGTGTGGGAGGGTGTCCTTTAGCCCAGCCTGCACCCTCTCCAATCTGGTACCCCTCATGTCTGATTGTCCATTTAAGCCTGATCCCAGTAGCATCGGTCCTAAACGGGCAGTCAGACATCCCTCTCACAATCCAAAATTGCTGGCTCCCAACTGCTCGCCTGCCTGCCTTCCTGATTGTCCCTAACTACTTCTGCCTGCCAGCCTGATCACCCCCTAATAACTTCCCTGGCAGCCTGATTGATGCCTACCTGCTCCCCTGCCAGCCTGTTTCCCCCTAATTTCCTTCCTCTTCAGGCCTGGTCCAAACAACTACCCTCTTCCCCAGACTTGATCACTCCAACTGCCCTCCCTTGCAGGTCTGGTCCCTCCCTAATACCTTCCCCTGAAGGTCTAGTCTCTGCCAACTCCCTCCCCTATTGACCATCTTGTGGTGGCCATCTTGTGTCTACATGGGGACAGCCACCTATGACCACATGGGGGCAGCAGTTGGAGTGATGTTCAATTTGCATATTACTCTTTTATTAGATAGGAGAAAGGCCTGGTGCATGGGTGGGGTCCAGCTGGTTTGCCCTGAAGGGTGTCGCAGATCAGGGTGGGGGTTTCCTTGGGATGTGAGGTGGCCTGTGCAAGGGACCTGTAGTGGTTTGCAGGCTGACTATGCCCCCCAGTGACCCAAGTGGAGGCCCTGGTATCTGGGATTTATTTATCTTCTACAATTGAAACTTTGTAGCCCTGAGTGGAGGCCTGGGTCTGCCAGGGTGTGAGAAAGCTTGGCTTCTTCCATTGCTGGGGAAACCCAAGCCTCCAGCTTGTTCTGTGGCCTCAGCCATCTTGGTTGAGTTGATATGTATACTCACCCCTGATTGGCTTGTGGGTGTGGCTTATGGGTGTAGCAGAGTGATGGTTAATTTGCATATTACTCTTTTATTAGATAGGATATATAAAAGGCTAAGTGACTGACCATCCATCTGTCTGACCAGCCAGTACATATGACATGCACTAGCAATTTAAAAATAAACATTGAGCAGAGACCGGTTTTGCTTAGTGGATAGAGCATCGGCCTGCGGACTGAAAGGTCCCTGGTTCGATTCCGGTTGGGGGCATGTACCTTGCTTGCGGGCACATCTCCAGTGTGGGTTATGCAGGAGGCGGCTGATCAATGTCTCTCTCTCTCTCATCGATGTTTCTACTTTCTATCCCTCTCCCTTCCTCTCTGTGAAAAATCAATAAAATATATTTAAGAAAAAACATTGACTTGCACATGCAGGATACATATAAAGCTCTTGCTGATGCCAATCACATGCATGTGTTTCAATCTGTTATTGTTGATCATAAATTTTATTGTTTATGTTGACAGCCTGAACCTGAAAGAAAGAGGTGGCATCAACAGAATATCTCTGAAGACCAACTATGGGCACAACTGTCCCCGTCTGACACTGGCCTCCCATTTAAATCAATTCGAAAATAGTTTCCCAGCCAGCATTTGTGATGACTATTAATAAATCACAAGGACAAACTCTAGACAGAGTAAGAATATTCCTACCTGCACCTGTTTTCAGACATGGTTAGTTTGCTTTCTCTCGAGTTCGAAGAGCATGTGAAGTTAAAGTTAAAGTTGTAAATACTTCATTACAAGGAAAATAAGTCAAGCACTCTGAAAGTGTTTTTAGTCTTAATGTGGTATACAGGGAGATATTAGAATAAGTTTAATCAATTTATCAGTCATTGTTTTATCAATGTTTTTATGCCATATTTTTGTCACTTTTATATCATGTTTTTGTTGTGTTTATATTATGTCTTTATTGTAGTTGTATCATGTTATTGTTTATTTATTAATCAATTTATATATTATTTTCATATACATTTTACTAATTTTTTTCATCTCTGACACTTGTATCATAGTGATATTAAAATATTTCTTCTAATTAATTTTCTTTCAATGTGCATGAGTCCATGCACTGGGCCACTAGTTTAATAATAACTAATAATGGCTCTGATATTTAAAGTCGAAAATACATAAGAACAGATGAACGATGTAAGCAGAGAGATGGAAATCCTATGGGGGAAAAAACAACACAAGAAGAAATGCTAGAGGTAAAAAACACTGTAAGAAGAATGCCTTTGATGGGCACAGCTGAAAATAATCTCTGAGCTAAAAACTCATAATAGCACCATTCACTAAGATCGGGAACGTGGGAAGAGGACCAGATTAGGTCTTGGATATGTACATCATCAAAAGGAAAACTTTTAAAGATGAATTGTTTTTCTCCATGCTAAGAAGGAACTGTGGCAGTTTACCCTATCTACAGAGGAGTGTTTAGGAACTGTGGAAAAACAAGATGAAAGAAAAGCTTGGCCAAGGAGGAAAAACACAATGAAAACCACAGCTATTATTATTTTCTACACAATTTAATTAAGACTACAGAATAAAGCACATAAAGAAGCTGTGCAGGTAAATGTGGGAGAGGCACTAAGATGAAAATAACTTTCCAAGTATTCATCATTGACCAATTAAAAAATGTTTTTCTCTAAGGCAAAGTAAGGCAGAGAAACTAGAAGACTCTAACAGGTGTTCACAGTTCAGGCTTTATGGAACACTAGAGACCTGATGCACAAAATTAGTGCAAGGGGCTTGGCCCTCACAGCCCCCCTTTCGTCCAGAAGGTAGTCTGGATGGTCATTCCACTGTTCGGCCATTCGATTTATTTGCATATTATGTTTTTATTATTATAGATTAACAGTACTCTAGGCATGATTGATACAGTTCTTTGTGGAAACATACTAAATTATTCCAGTATCTGTGGAGTTCATTCCATTCCTAAACTGTGGGATGTTGAATTCACTTCAAACAGGACTCAAAACACAGGCTGTCATGTCTCTGATGGCTTAGTATGTTTTTGTTCTAGAAAGTGTGTGCCACATGTGCTTCTTAAGACCACTAGCTTAAGTTGACATTGAGTTGGGGTACTGGGCACACCCAGCTACAACTTTCCTAATAAGCCTGGAATTTAAGAGGTGAAAATGGAACTCATGAGAAAGAAAAGGCAGGGACAGAGCAGAAGCACAGAGCACAGCATGGTTTACGGAATAGGTCCCACTTTAATTCTCTGTTCTTGCACCCTAGTTGTCCAGTCAACACTGACATAATGGTGGGCAACAGAAAGGTAAGGTAATATAGAGTACTAATTCCAACTATATCTAGCAAGTGTTTTCAGCCCCCTCATTTCTACTAAAAGTAACCACAGTCTAATTATTTTTATTCAGTAAATGTATTCTAATCTTAAATAATTCCTAGAAGCTAAAACTTGGCTCTTAGCTTGAGTGATACTGCATTGGTAATTTTTAATTAATCTGTGTACATTTAAAGATGACAGATAACTAAAGCCTTAACACATTTGTTTGTGTCTGCAGATGTAAGTCTACAAATGAGAAGGGCCAAAAGGAACTCATTCACTGAGAGGCAGAAGCACTGGGCCTTTTTTCCAATTGGAGACAGCAGCACAGTCCTGTGCATGGACAAGGTTTTACCATCTGCTTCATAGAGAAGGTAGGCATTGAGCTATCTGCCATTTTGCACTATTTCTTACAATGAACCAATGTGAGGACAACCACATAAATATTATCTGCAATGTAAGTGACCATGATCATACCATTTAGCTAAACACTGGGCATGCTAGGTTCATTTTAGTAGAAAATATACATATAAGGTGTTTTTATTCCTTCATGCAAGTGTCAAAAGATGAAATTAAGCTATATATAAAGCTGTTACTGACATGAAGCTCAAACTTACAGGTCATTTGATATTGAGAAGAGCAACTAAGAGAGTGGATAAAGAACCAGAAGAAAAAGGAGCTTTGCAAAATCCTTGAATTATATATATCACGTCAATGTTTAAGGATTAGTATAAGGAGTTTCAGTGGCATCAAAAAACCAATTCCACGGGTGTAGGTCGGATGATATGTGGTTTAGAAATAACATAGGAAAAAAGTTTTAAGATCTGAGCTCATTTTACAGTAAGTGTGAAGTGAATACACACACATAATTAGTCTCAGATTCCATTTATAAAATATTATAGTAATGGCAAAGTAGAAATAACTAGTGAAACCACAATAGAACCTGATCATTGTACCCATTTTTCAGGAACACCTAAGAGGACCTATTTTAGTTAAGGTTAAATATAGCCTACTTATACAATGAGATCCATTGGTATGCTGGCTTACGGAACAAAAAAGTGCTTCTTTCTCACTACGCCTGTAATAGTCCCAGGAAAGGGCCTAGGCTGGCAAGTGTCTCTGTTTCATGTGGTCATTCAGGGAAATAGGTTTCTTCCACCATCATTGTTTCATGATGCCCCAGGGCATTACCATCTACTACAAGGTTGAAACAGGGTCACTATATAATCATGTTACAATTGAAGGGATAGAGGAAGGACATGCAGGAAACATATCCTCTGTCTTAAGGTTCTGGCCAAGAATTGGCACTCGTTGCTTCTGTTAGAGAGTAGAAATTTTTGAGCATGCTTCCTCCTAGTTGACATAGCCTTGAATCCCAGCTGCACCTCACAAAATAGCTTCCTGAAGAACAGATGGCCCTGTAAATAACATGGTCATCAATAATATGACCCCGATATTACTTAAGAAAAAGCTGTTTTATATTAAATCGCTTGCTCTGCAAAAACAAGATGTGGTAAATGTGCTTAAAAGTGGTCCTACACAAAGGGTCGGGTCTGCTATCTGGACTCCCTGCGTGGAGAAAGGCAGAGCAGTCGCCAGCTGGCTAATAAAGGCTCCCTAAATTTTAATTTGGTCTGGACTCCAGTGGTCGTTCACTCATGTTCACTCCACAACACTTCTGCTCTTATTCCTGTCACTCAGTATGCCCACACCTAACTGCATGGGAGGGTGGAAAAGTTAGTTCAGTTAGATGCCTCATTTACCCAACTATACTTCCATAATAACATTGGAAAGGGAGAATGAATTTTGCAACTAGATCACACAGTCTCTGCTCCAAAATCTTGAAGAAACAGCAATTAAAATAATGGAGAAAGTTGCCTATCATGTTAAGGCTGTATCACATCAGAAGAAAGTAAATATGTTTCTTGTGGAAATAACAAGATAGTCTAATTCTTTGTGGCTCTGAGGGCTGAAACTAAGATAAATAGGGAAATGACTTTCTAAAAATAGTGTTTAAAAAAGGGCGTCCTTCTAGAAGTAGAAATTCCCTTTAACTGAAGGTGTTTGAACAGAAGATCTTTGGAATTTTTTTTAGGGGGGTTAGCATTTCTTCAAGCATTCTGAATGACCAAGTTAGATTATTAATGCCCCTTTCCAGTGCTGCGATTCTATAGTTCTATATAAACTTGTGTTAGTGAAGGGAATCCCACCATTTCTTAGATGCTTGCTATGTGTAACTCCTGACAACAACCTTGTGAGATTGACACCATTTGCTTATTACTGATGTTCAGAAAGGTTGAGAACCCAGAGCTGGAACTGAAATCAACATGGGTCTGTTTGCTAAATCTGTGATGTTTCCATCATGTAGCTACTTCCCAGAATGAAAATCAAAACTAAATTGCATTCCCTCTGCTCCCCACCCCCCTTACACACACACACACACACACACACACACACACACTGCCCTTTCTCCAAATCCTGCCTCTTATCAGGGTTGACTGCCTGGGTGGAACTGGCTGTTCTGTAGGATTTAGCACAACAAGATAGAATCAGTTTAACATCTGGCCCCATTCCCAGCCCCTTTTCTGGCTCTTTCCACTGGGCTAAGTGACTGGTTTGTCACCCATGCTTTCCCTTAGCTCAGAGGTAGAGCCACCTGTTCCTTCAGAAACTTCTGCCTCTTTGCTCCTTCCCTAAGAACGGTGCAGGGATCCTTCTGCAGCCCCAGTGATTCAGTTTCTGCTTTTACCTGCCAGTGTGGAAGGGGGAATGTAAGGTTTAATTTGAAATCAGTGCTTCCGCCCTTGTGTATTAAAATAGATGTCAAAGTAAATTAACCACTCCCAAAGCTTTCACCACAGAAAACTTACCAACACTCCCTCCAAAGAGAGAATGACTCATGGGAGCACCTGCTTTGTCTCCTTAGTAACTGGTTTTAGATTACCCTCTTGCATTTGCATACAGGCAAGCACAGCAAACTGGGGAAAGGAAGAGGTTTCTGGCATACAGAGTGTACTCTGGGCAGAAGGTCACCTGTAACACTGCCTTCCAGTCTCTTGTGCTTTATATACTCACTCCAAGTCTCTGTTATAACACCAGCATTGATTCAAATGCAGACTCAATGTGGACAGTAAATCTGGAAAATTACTCATAGCCTCAGGAAAGGTTTGGGTAGACACAATGAAAATGGCACTCCAATAATCTCTGTGTTGGGAAAATGATTCATCTCTGTGTCAGAAACATGCCTTTCTTGCTTTAACCTTTGCTGTAATTAAAGTTAGGCACACAACTCTATGCAGAAGGAGATAAACAGGGTGGTAAGAAGATATTCAATGAAACTACTTTTCTGGCTTAACCACGGGAAATAGTATTCTAAGGATTGGTTTTATGTAGTTTTATGTGGTTTTAGATATCATTCACAAAGGCCCTCTCTGGCTGGCACTGTGATAAAATCAAAAGAATATTTGGATCAAGAGCTCAACACCCATCTTCTAGTATGTTCTCAGTTACTAGAGAAATTATTCAGCTTCGCTGGGTTTTCTTTTTGAAAATTGAGGTCCAACTAGATGATGTAATAATTCCTTCCAGTTTTGAAATTTGGACTCTATTTTCTGGGATTTTGTTAAGTTTTAAAGTTAGAACTAGTAGTTTAACACTTACATTCATTGGGCCAGAGATCATCCCGAAATGGGAGATTATCTATTCTATCCTTTTATTTTACAAATAATATTCAGAGAGGTTAAGTTACTTGTCCAAGGTCACATAACATGTATTTCATAGTTTTAATTTTTAGTTTCTATTTTCATCATCACTCAACATGTATATTGTTGCAGTAAAATAGCTCTACAAGATTTGTTATGAAAAATAGTAGTTCTCATCTGTTATTCTTTTCCTTCCCTAAAAGACAGCTACTTTAAAAAAGTGTTTTTAACTGATTCTTTTAATTATTTACCTCACTATCTCTAAATATTATATTGTTTCAGTTTTAGGTGGTACCTGATGCACAAGACACATATTTCTCATTCTACTCTTCTCTCTGTGTAGTTATAATTTTATTTAGATCATAATCAGTATTAATTTGATGACTAAATATAATTCATAGTTGAGCTTTATAGTATATTTAATTCATTTCCCTTTTGTCTTATTTTTCTTAAATTAATAATTATTGTGTTTTTCTTTTGCTTAATTTTCTATGAATAATCACAAATTCAACCCATCAGCTATATTCTATATAGTTGCATCTATCTTATATTTTAGAACTCAATTTGGTATGTTACAAACTTTATCTTCTTGAAGACATATCTCCCAGGGTCTTCTGATCTGCTTCAGTCTGGATCAGTTGTTCTCAAGCCTGCTATGCAGTGACCTCAATTTATGCACTCTATTGACCATCCTCCTGGGAATCAATACTCTTCATCTCCCCCTGTGTTAGTTCTTCAGTTCCTTGGATTCTACCATATAGTTTCCTGTTTCTTTGTTTAATCTTTAATTTTGGCAGAACATTTTTTTCTAGTAAATTCCTAAGAAAAGGTACATTGGAGATAATTTTTTGAGACCTTATATATCTTAAATGTCTTTATTCTATCCTCACATGTGATTGATAATTTTTCTGGGTATCAAATCCTATATAGAATATTACTATTTAAAGGTATTTATGCATGTTAATATGATCCAATGTTGCTTTTGAGGTAAGTGGCTCTTAAGTTATTGTGAAAGAATGCTCTCTGGCTTTTATATAGCAGTTCATGGGCTGTCTACAAAATCACTAGGCTTTGTCACCTGGATTTATCTGCATCTTTTCCTATACTTGCCACTCACTACTGCTTTGCCATAGAGATTGGTTCATAAATCTCTTCTTTTACTCCAGCTTCATTTACCATAAAATCATGAGCTGCAGAAGAGAGTGAAGCTGTGGAGAAACAAGCAAGTGGGGTGATGGAGAAGAGAGGGAAGCAGGTGGAGCAGCAGAAACCGCCATAGGAAGCCTTATTCTTGCAGGAATCTTCTTGCAACAGGCCTCTAGTCCTATAGAATAAAGATATGATATACAAATTGACCCTCACACCCTTATATCACAAGATGGCTACCCCCATGTGGTCACAAGATGGCCGCCCCCATGTCATCACAAGATGGTCCCCCCCACATCATCACAAGATGACCGCCCCCATGTTGTACAACATGGCCATCCCACAAGATGGCTGCTACAAGATGGCTGCCCCACTTCATCACAAGATGGCCACCTAATGTCATCACAAGATGGCCACCACAAGGTGACCACCCCCACATCATCACAAGATGGCTACCCCATGTCATCACAAGATGGCTACCACAAGATGGCCACCCCGCACATAATCACAAAATGGCCTCCCCCACATTGTCACAAGATGGCCAGCAAGGGAGGGCAGTTGAGGGCAACCAGGCCTGCAGGGGAGGACAGTTGGGGGTGATCGGGCTAGCGGGGAAGAAGTTAAATGTCAATTATGTCAACAGGAGAGTGGTTAGGTGTCAATCAGGCCATCAGGAGAATGGTTACCGGGAATCAGGCAGGCAGGCAGGTGACTGGTTAGGAGCTAGCCAACTTCCAGTTTTAAAATATGTAAATATCAGATATCCCCACAAAGATGCTTATTAAGAAAATATTGGATATAAAAGACAAACATCTATCTTCTTGTCTCCCCAAGTCCCTTTATATGAAAAAAAAAATAAAAAAGAAATTTTAAGAGAATAAAATTGTAATAAACTTATAATGTCATTGAAAGATGGAGGTGTGGTGGGGAAAGGGTAGCCACCAGAGTATTAAGGAATTGTTGAAGGAGAAAAATCCGATGGAAATTGTAGCTACAATAGCAACTGTAAAAACATTGATATTATTATAGTTAACTCTATGCCAATAAAGTTGAAGACACCAATAATTTTAAGAAACATAAATTATCAAAATTAACACAAAAAGAAAGGTATAATAAGCCTAAATAACTACCAATTTTAAAGAAATTTAATCAGTAATCAATAATTCCTCCACCCACTAATTCTTGTCAGTCTTCTTTTGCTTAACTTTGTTTATAAGACTTATCCATGTTGTCTATAGCAGGAGATAAAACTCCTGTGTGAAAGATGCCCTCTCTGGAACCAGAAGGAAGGAAGACATTTTAATCACCAGCAATGGTGGTGGTGGAATGTAGGGCCTGAATGAATCCGAGAAAGCCAGAATATTCCTTCTAGTCTGTTTTTTACATCAAGGAATATCTCTGGAATCTTGACCTTTGAAGTCCTTGCTACCTTTTTTGTTCTCTGATATTTTCAAAAAGTTGAATTTTTAAAAAAATGTTATTCACCATTTTTAATTGTTCTCAGGAGAGAGTTTGTATATACAAGCTACTCATTGGTACCCACAAACAAAACTTCTGCCTTTTACAAACTTGATGAACAAACAAAACTTCAAAAAATTTTTAACCTTTAGTTAACTTTTTTGACCTCTTTTAGTTTCTGAAAAATTCTTTGGTTACTAAAAGTGTACTTTTCCCTTTCAAGTCATTTAATGCCCTCATATGATAAAACAAAACTGTAGAAAAATAAATACGGTTTTATCATAGTCATAACATTTTGTCCCCATAAAAAGGAAAAAAAAGAGCTGGAAAATATTAATATGGCCATCTGTGAGGTTTTCAAATATTAATCAATTATTATAGTAAGGAACACTAGAGCACCCTCATAAATGGAACTAAAATTTCATTGGACAGAAGAGCAGGAGCATTTGACTATTCATAGAATATAACAACTACTAAAAGGAGAAAAACATTATCTAAGCAACAAAATTAGTAGATTTTACACATTAATTTTTTATAGTAAAAAGTATATATATTTTTCATATATAATTCTTTATTGTTGAAAGTATTACAGGAAAGAAACCAAGATGGTGGCATAGGTAAACACCTGAATTTGCTGCCTCACACAACCACTTCAAAACTACAACTGAAAGACAAAATGGACATCATCCAGAATCACAGCAAGGCTGGCTGAGTGGAAATTTTACAACTAGAAGGGAAGAGAAAAGCACATTGAGACTCAGAAAAGTGGCAGAAGTAAAGTGCAGAAGTACAGAGGCACATGAAAAGGGTTTGCAACTGAGGATGTGGCTGTCTTTTTCAATCATGAGGGAGATTCAAGCTCCCAACTATACTGAACTCCAGTTCCAAGAGAGACTCTGGGGACTCAGACTCATATGGGGGTAAACTGGACTCTCTGGCATCGGGCCGGAACACGAGGGAGGCTTTCTATCAGAGGTGCTTGCAGCAATTACCATGGGACACTGAGACCTGGGGGGGCCTCTTAGGACAGGGCTGAAGGTTAGCCATTGCTGTTTGCTCTACCCTGTTGATTCCCTGAGACTACGCCATGCCCAATTTACAACCCCACCCCAGCTGTGTGCAAAGGCTTTTGCATATGAATAGCCTTGCCCTTTGAATTCTAAAATTACCTAACAAACTGTAGCTGGGTCAGAGAGCCCCAGATCTTCCAAAATAAGGCCCAAGGCTCACAGCAGCTTGCATTGCTTCACAGTTGGGCCTCATCTGGGCACCTCCAAACCCCAAACAAAGAAGAGGAATCTGCAGATCTCTTCATAGTTCCTGCTGGGTGGCCTCAGGCAGAGCTAAGTTTGCACTTCTTTTGAGATCCAAGAGTTAGTGTACCCAGTGTCAGAGTGGGACCATCCAGATTACAATTCCTCAGATCCATATGGGATACACTCAGGGGCAGACTCAGTGAGCACCAAAGCCCCACTGAAGCAAGACCTGCCTTATAATAAGGGAGCTCCAGTACAGAAGTTCTTCTATTGTAGACACAACTGATCCTTACAGCTAATTGGCCTGGCGGTCAATTCGTCCCAGTGATACCAATAGCAATCAAGGCTTAACTATAACAAGACTATGCACACAGCCCACAAAGGAGTGCACCAAAAGTGTCCACCTCAGGCAATTAGGGAGATTGAGCCACTGGGACCTATAGGACACCTAGCACACAAAGCCACTCTATCAGCTCAGGGAAGCAGCCAACATGCAGAGACAAAGAAACAGGTCACAAATGAAAGAAATGGAGGAAAGCAAACTACTGGATATAGAGTTCAAAACTATGGTTATAAGATTTTTCAACAATCTTCTAGAAACTGCTGATAAATTTAGTGAGTCCCTCGACGATATAAAAAGGACCAACTAGGAATTAACCATACACTGACTAAAATAAAGAATAATTTACAGAGATCCAACAACAGACTAGAGGTTTGCAAGAATCAAGTCAAAGATTTGAAATACAAAGAAGAAAAAATTCCCAACCAGAAAATCAAAAAGAAAAAAAAAATCCAAAAATATGAAAACAGTGTAAGAAGACTCTGAGACAACTTCAAATGTACCAACATTCGAATTATGGAGGTGTCAGAAGAAGAGAGAAAGCAAAATACTGAAAATCTATTTGAAGAAATAATGACCAAAAACTTCTCCTATCTGGTGAAAGAAATAAAAGTCCAGGATATGCAGAGAACACCAAACAAGAGGAATCCAAAGAGGACCACAATAAGACACATCATAATTAAAATGCCAAGGGCAAAAGACAAAGAGATTCTTAAAAGCAGCAAGAGAAAAACAGTTACCTACAAGGGAGCACCCATATGAGTGTAAGCTCATTTCTCAACAGAAATTATGCAGGCCAGAAGGGAGTGGCAAGAAATATTCAAAGTGGTGAATAGCAAGAACCTACAACCAAGATTATTCTACCCAGCAATGCTATCATTTAAAATTGAAGGTCAGATAAAGAGCTCACAGATAGGAACACGCTAAAGGAGTTCATCACTGCCGTACCAGTATTACATGAAATGCTGAAGGGTATTCTTTAAGAAGAGGAAGAAGAAGAAAAAGATAAAGATAAAAATTATGAACAACAAATACATATTTATCAACAAGTGAATCTAAAGATCAAGTGAATAAAAAAGCTGATGAATAGAATAAACTGGTGAATATGATAGAATCAGGGGCATTGAAAGGGAGTGGACTGACTATTCTCAGGGGGAAGAGAGTGTGGGGAGTACAGAAAAAGCCTGGACAAAAATTATACACCTATGGATGAGGACAGTGGTGGTGGTGGGGGAGGGTAGGGGAAGAGGGTGAGGTGGGAACCAGGTGGAGGGGAGCTATGGGGGGAAAAAAGAGGAAAAACTCTTAATAATCTGAACAATAAAGATTTATTTTTTAAAAAATAAAGTATTACATATGTTTCCTTTATTTCCCACATTGACCACCACCAGTCTGCCCCCACCACCCCACTCCACCTCATGCCTTCAACACCGTATTTTCTGTGTCCATGGGTTATGTATGTATGCATGTAAGGTCTTCAGTTGATTACCTCTCACCCATACACCCTCACTTACCTTCCCTCTGAGATTCCACACTGTTCCATACTTCCATGTCTCTAGATCCACTCTATTCATCAATTTGTTACTTAGATTCCACATATGAGTGCTATCATTTGATACTTGTTTTTCTCTGACTGACTTATTTCACTTAGCATGATACTCTCCAGGTCCCTCCATGCTGTCTCAAAGTGTAAGATTTTTTTCTTTTATATTGCTGCATAGTATTCCATGGTATAAATGCACCACAGCTTTTGTATCCACTCATCACTTGAGCTGTTTCCAGATCTTATCTATTGTAAAGTGTGCTGCTATGAACATAGGGGTGCATACATTCTTTCTAATTGGTGCTTTAAGTTTCTTAGGTATATATTCCCAGAAGTGAAATCACTGGGTCAAATGGCAGTTCTATATTTAATTTTTGAGGAAATGCCATACTATAATGGTTGCACCAATCTGCATTCCCACTAGCAATGTACTATGGTTCCCCTTTCTCCACACCCTTGACAGCTTTTGATTTTTTTTATACATTTTATTTAGGATGATATGTTATAAAAATGACATAACAATCTCAAGCATTTAGAATCTTCCTGATATGAAAATAAGATATAGAGTACAAAGATATGAGATTTCCTTAAATAGGAAAAAAAATATGCTCATGTAGTAAAACTCTGAATTGTAATCCAAATGGGGTAAACTAATCCAAGCCACATTTTGTAATAAAACAGAACAGTGGGATTTCAAATTAAAGTCAATCACTAATAGTTTAAGTTAAAAAAACAACAACAACTAATCAGTACAAAATCTGCTCAAGTGTTCTAATAGATTTGAAGTCTTAATTTCCAGGCTAATGAGGATTAGAAATTGTGGCTTCTCTTCCAATTCAGAAAATTCCTGTACAGAGACAGTTATGTTTTAATTTGTGGACCATGACAGCAAATTGCCTATTTGGCTATCACTTACCATAGTGCCTGGCACATGGTAGGAGCTTGATAAATATTTGTTAATGTTGAGCAAGTTATGTAGACTCAATAGAAAATTA